>QVTF01006154.1:0-27925 GCA_003573665.1 Oxygymnocypris stewartii
CCACACACACACCACACACACACACACACACACACACACAACCCCCACACACACCCACCAACACAAACAACACACACACTCTCACACACACACTCTCACACACACACACACACACACACACCTCACACACCCACACACACACACACCACACACACCCACACACACACACACACACACCCACACACACAACACACACACACACACACACACACACACTCTCACCACTCACACACCACACCACACCTCTCACACACACACACACACACCCCCCACCACACACACACACACACACACCACACACCACACCCACACCACACACCACCACACACACACACACACACCCCACCCACACACCCACACACCCACACACACACACACCACCCTCACAACACACACACACACACCACACACCCACACTCACTCACACACACACACCACCACACACACACACCCACAAACACACACACACCACACACACACACACCACACACCCACACCCACACACACTCTCACACCACACCACCCACACACACCCACACACACACACACACTCACACACACACACACTCTCACACACTCTCACTCCACCTGAGGCTTTGAAGTGTGTCCGCGACTCAAGTGCTGATTCATACAGATCTTCATTAAGCACTATTATCATCATCAGTCACACTCGTGAATATCAAAGCTTCACTGAAACACAACTAAAACCCTACAAGACCTTAAAATACTAATAAAACCCATCTAATGAAATATCAAATTTAAGGTGAAGTGTGTAATGCTTCCGGAAAGATGAAGCTTCCGGATCAAGATTTGACTTGATCATTAAATCCTGATGTATTGTTAAATTAAATATGAGTGAATCTTTATTAATGCGTGTCATGTTTGATATTTTACCTTCAGGTACTGATAGAGACAGATGGACATCCAGTTACTCAGCATCCTTTCCACCACTGTTTCAGACCTGCGCACACACACACACACACCACACACACACACACACACACACACACACACACACACACACACAACACACACACACACCGCACGAATAAATAAATAATTTTACATACAATAATGATTAAAAAATAAAAGACAATAAAATTAAAACAATTTCATAATAAAATGCTTAACTAACATTCCCTAAAATTAAACTGGAGTTTGGATAATAAAGGGATTAATTTAAACATTAACAAACTGGATTAATAAATTAATTCATAAAACTGTAACTTTGTAAAAGAAATTATAATTAAGTTATAAAAATGCATACATAATTTCATATTGAATTGTTTTTATATTATATGTATATTAAATAAAATAGTTTAAAACAAATAATAAACAAACAATAAAATAAAACAATTCTATATTAAAACGCTAACTAGTAATCACTAAAATGGTGTTTCCCAGTTGATAAAAAGCTAATAATTAAATCATAAAACTGTAAAATTATAAAAATGTTAAATTAATAATTAAATCGTAAAAATTTATAAATAATATATTTTTTTTAAATATAAATTATCTAGGAAATAAATAATTTAAACATTAAATAAAACATTAATAATAATGTAATTAACATTAATTAAAAAAATACTTAAATAGAAAATGTAATACAAATTAAAACACTTACACACGCGTCGCTTACTAATTAATATTCACTAAAACAGTGTTTCCCAAACTGGAGTTCATGAGTTGATGAAAAGCTAATAACTAATAACATTATATATATAGACCAAAAGAAAACGTTTAGGAATCCCTGCTCTAAAACATGGACACGTTTTACTCTGCAAACCTCCTAATATTATATTCTATTATAAAACTGCATCTCTGAAATCCCATTTGAAGCTCAGATCCAATCTGATCTGTCAGTTAAACACTTTATTAACACGACAAGTCACTAAACAGCCAACAGTCAGGCCAATGAACTAGATTTCATGAGAGAATGACGGTCTATTATGATTATTTTTAATAATAGCCATGGTTATGTATTGAACTCGGATGCTGCGGTTGCTGGCTGTTAATGAATGCAACAAGCCACTTGAGGCCGTACGTTACAGTTATCTGAAGAAGTTATCTGCTTCAACAACGGCCCATAACTGTGTTAAGATCAGTGTAACATACGGCCTCTGGTGGCCTACTGCTTAAATCAACACTTCACACTCATTACAGTCAATAACAAACAACAATTAGGCATCAGCAACCAACTATGACAATCAAACAAGCACGTGAACATGATGCTGGAGTGTGCTGTGTTTTTTTATGTCAAGACAGATTTTGATTAACGTGACATCTATAGGTTGATAAAACTGAACTGATTAAAAATAAGGGATATGTGAAAGAGTGATGTTTGTACAATCTCTCACATAGCAAGAGCTTGGCTTTGTCTCTCACTGTAGGCTTTGTGGTCCAATCCAAAATTAATAACCACCTATTTCACAGTCACGCTTGAGGATGTTTGCTTGTCTTTAACTGCCTCGAACTAAACTCTGAATATATTAAATGATTCAATGCCATGAAATTCATAAACAAACTTCATATGGGAAAATCTAGTGCCTAGTTATGCCTTGGGAGCCTTATAAACGTAAATCTCATGAAAACCTTTCAAAAACATGCCCAGGTTATGTTTCACCCCCAAAATCAAAGCACAAAAAATGTAATATATTTTACACAAAGAAAAATAAGCATATTGTTAGAAACTATTTCAACTAGACAGGGCGGGACTTACTAGTAGCTCCGCCCCCGTTTTTAAAGGGGACATCGGATAGCCATTTTCCACAATTTGATATGATTCTTTAGGGTCTAATGAAAATAATATAACATACTTGGTTAAATTTCTCAATTGTAGCATAAAACAAACAGCCTTTTTGCCTTTTTACCTTTTCACAGCTTCGTTCACATCCGATGTGCCTTTGGCAACAGAATGAAATAACTAAGATACTAAAAATACTACAACTAAATCAAAATAAATTCAACCTAAATACAAGTATTAAAATGCATTATATTTATTTATGATAATATTTCATATAATTTTATAAATGTATTATCTATTTATATATTTAATTTAGTGTTGTCAAACAATTAATTGCGATTAATCGCATCCAAAATAAGTTTTTGTTTACATAATATGTGTGTACTGTGTATATTTATTATGCATATATAAATATACACACATGCATGTGTATATATATATATATATGTATATTTAAGAAAAATATGTTACATGTCTATATTATATTCATATTTGATTAAATATTTATGAATATAAAAATATACACATAAATATTTTCAAAATATATGCTGTATGTTTGTGTATTTATATATACATAATAAATATACACAGTACACATGCATATATTATGTAAACAACATTTTTTATTTTGGCTGCGATTAATCATTTGTCAGCACTAATTTTATTTTATTTTTAAAATACAAAAAAAAGAATGAAAATGACAAACAAAATAAAACTACCAAAACAAACTAGTTAAAATAAAAACTGAAATCCTAATGATTAAAAAAAACCACACAAGTATATAAATCCGACTAGAATAACACTGTTCCTGACTAACTAATAAAACATATTCAATCCGGCTTCCAGAAGTTGCGTAAAACCAGCCAATCAGATTGCAGACTATGAATTTTGAAACATTTTGCCATAGACCTCATCGTTAGTATCTGGTGTCAGACGCGTCTCACCTGCGGAGCAGCAGTTTAGGGTTCTTGCCGTGAACGTAATCCTCCATGAGCCCCAGCAGAAGCGTCCTCATGATGTCTGTGTAATACTCCAGTTTACCGTGAAGCGCTACGGTCAGCAGAGATGCGAAATACACTTTGGCCCTGGCGTTAAAATCCGGACGGCCCTCCAGCGTTTTGATAAACTTCACACAGAAAGATTACGGTTTAGACACCAATTAAACCAAATCGACTTCCCTGTATGATTAAAAGTGTGGAGCATTGCGATTTACATCTTAAATGAGCGTCTTGTTAGATTATAATGATTATTATGTTGTTATGATGGACTTTTGTGTGTGGAGGGTAACGATATTAACACTGGGGAGATAATTACAGGCCAGTCTTAAAACACGGACGGTGTGCTTGTTTATGTGTATACATGTGTGTCATTAGATGTAAATGTTTAATTGTGTTTGCACCATGAATATAAAAGACTTTAATGAGAGCGCAGGAGCTGATTGAGTCCTCTGGGGCCGTTTTAGTGTAATTTGTTATAATTGAGCAACTGTCAAAAGGCATCATCGCTGATGTGTGTTGTTCCTGATGAGAAACCTTTGACAATTATCGTCAAATATTAATTGACTGACCTTTCCCGTTGTTAACTGCCCAGAATGGTTTAAAATGAATAGGTGAAGAGTGTATAAATGGATCATAATTAGAGTGTGTGTGTGTGTGTGTGTGTGTGTGTTTCATACATTGATGAGGAAAGTTTTGCTGTTGAGCAGGTTGGAGAACTGGTTCAGCGCTTGGGTGACCGTAGCCCTGCGGGATTCTGGGATATCCAGTTTGCCGGTGATCATGACGTCGTTGGCGCCATCCTTCGAGGGCAGGAAGAAGACGCGGTCTGTGTAGGTCTTGAAGTCCAGGAATGGGATCCGGCCCTCGCTGATGTCATTGGTGTGGTCCTCCATTTCGATCATCAGATCTGCACAGGAAATGACACGTTCAACGTTAATGACGTATCCAGATAGTTCTGAGATTTAGTTTTAGTTGACTAAATGAATAGTTGAGTAATATAAGCCAGTCTTGTTGTTTTTCTGTTGTAGACACAAAATAAAACTGTTTCTTATCTCAAATAATCTGTCGCCATGCTAAAAACACCCCTGTTGCTGTGGTAACGGGATTATGTGTGCACATGTGACCTGTGAACTCTTTTTTGCAGCGGTCACGAACACTCTCCTCCAGATTCTCCAGCTGATGCTTCACTTTCTCGTACTCTCGCTCTGCCTGCTGGCTCTTCCTCCTACACACAGATGATCAGATGAATTCACAAATTCATTCACTCAGACCAACAGCTCAAGGGCATTGTGGGAAGTGTCGTTCTTCTCTGTAACCTGTAGCAGACGACGGAGATGGCGATAATCAGCAGCATGGGAACGAGCACCGCCGGGATGATGATGGACAGCGGGAGATTGTACTTCCTCTCGTACCGAACTGAGCCGACCAACCACTCGCCATTGCCAAACTTAATCTGAGAGAAAGAGAAACAGACGGTGTTAGGGGTGGACGGATGGATGGATGAATGAATAGATAAACAGGTGGATAGATGGACAGATACATAGTTAATGGGTGGATGAATTAATTAATAGATAAAAGTGGATGACAGAAAAAAATGGATGGATAAACCAATGGGTGGATAACTATGAATAAGTGGATGATGGAAACAAACTATTAAAAGGTGGAAAGATGATTAGATAGATAGACAGACAGACAGACAGACAGACAGACAGACAGACAGACAGATAGATAGATAGATAGATAGATAGATAGATAGATAGATAGATAGATAGATAGATAGATAGATAGATAGATAGATAGATAGATAGATAGATAGATAGACAGACAGACAGATAGATAGATAGGCAAATTATTGATGAATAAATACATGTAAATATAAATATTAAAACAAAAATATTTATTAATAAGTGAATTAATAAATAGATAAATAGGTAGATGCATAAACAAAATGACAGATGAATATCTAATTATATAAATAAACAAATGCAATGGATTAATGGATATATATAAATGAACAAAACTCAAATAAAAAAATCTATAAAGTTGTATATATATATATATATATATTCGTTTTTTTTATTTTATTTGTATTACTATTTATAAAAAAAATTAAGAACAAAGAAACAAATAAATGGGTGGATAGATGCATAGATAAATAGGTGCAAATGCTTTTGTAAAAAATGATTAATTATAAATACATTGATGAATGGTTAAATAATTATATAAATAAACGAATATGAATAAATGATGGATGGGTGGATAAATAGATGAATAAGTGGACAGACAGATTAGTGATTAGGGATAGATGGACTGATAAATAACACACACACACACACACACACACACACCACACACATGTTGGTTTTTATGGTTTACGGGGACTCTCCATAGGCGTAATGGTTTTTATACTGTACAAACTGTATGTGCTATTGTCCTACACCTACCCTACACCTAAACTTAGCCCTCACAGGAGACGGTGCATTTCTACTTTCCCCCCCAAAAAACTCACTCTGTATGATTTATAAGCATTTTGAATTATGGGGACACTGAAAATGTCCTCATAAATCACCTTTTCCTTGTAATACCTATGTCATACCTATGTCATTATACAAATTTGCGTCCTCATAAACCACATAAACATGCACACACACACACACACACACACACACACACACACACACACACACACACACACACACACACACACACACACACATGTCCATGTTTTATGGGGACATTCCATAGGCGTAATAGTTTTTATACTGTACAAATTGTGTTTCTATCACCCTACACCAGTGGTCTCCAACCCTGCTCCTGGAGAGCTACCATCCTGCAGATTTCAGCTCCAACCCCAATTAAACACACCTGAAGCAGCTAATCAAGGTGTTCAGGGCTACTTGATAATTACAGACAGGTGTGCTGAAGCAGGGTTGGAGCTGAAGTCTGCAGGATGGTAGCTCTCCAGGAGCAGGGTTGGAGACCACTGCCCTACACCAACCCCACACCTACTTCACTGAAATTAAATATAAAAAAGGTATATTCAATAATAACTATTTGTAAGAAATAAACAGAAACAAATAAATATGTGAACGGATGAATAAATAAAAGACTTGAAGGATGGCAGAATGAATGGATGGATGTTGTTGTCTCACCACCAGGTCCAGTGGGTTGGAGCTGGTGTCTCTCCTCTGTCTCTTGGATCGAGCACTGGGTACGGTCGACGGCGGGTCCAGGAATAATTTATCATCCTGTAACGTGTTTACGGTACACTGGGCATCTCCCACAAATGCCTGCGCTTCTTTTGCTGTCATCGCTTTAGAAAAACCACGACCCTGAGACACAGTAAAAACATGTTTATGAGCGTGAAAACCCCCGTCTGAATGACACTTTGAGCAGATACTCACAGTCACGATGATCATGCTGTTCTCAGTGATAACGGTCTTGCTGAGCTGATCGAACGTGGGGTCAGGGTGATACTCAAACGGTTTCAGCTCGGTCTGGAGGTTATCGAGCTGCACGTACATCCTGAAGAACTGAGACTCGTTGACCGCAGGAGACACAAACTTGATCAAGGTGTCGTTTTTGAATGTGGATCGCTCTACAAACTAAGAAAATGAGAGACTGTGTTAACATCACTTCTCTAAGTTGAGAAGGCATGTCATATTCTGCCAACACAGACAAACAAGTTATGCACTAAATTTTCCACGCTCAAATTGGCTGACATGGGAAAAACCGGGTATCGGTTGATTTGGCCCTGAATCTAACAAGACCAATCTTATGATTTTTGATCGACTGTTCAGAAATTATAAACAAAAATGTCAAATTTGATATCTTTTGACTAGAAGCTGGCACTGTGCCGAAACAATTTATGAGGTCGTGCTTGGTATGACACATACCAAGTTTGGTCAGCATCCGTCAACGCATTATGAAGAAATAGCTTCATGTCCATTTTTGCGTGAATTTTGTCCATTTGTTCATGCGCATTACGAGAACAGCTTATTTCTATCGGAAATCTTTTTGTCAGGATTGTCTGAAGATGATCTGAGCCAATTTTGGTGAAAACCGTCTAGGATGAGTTCGAAAAAGTAGATTTTTAGCAATATTAAAAATTACAAAAAATGTTAAACGGGAATGCTCATTTTCCACCAGTTGATATGATTCTTTAAGGTCTCAATGAGAAGTCTATAACATACTTTGGTTAAAATTTCTCAGTCGTAGTGTAAAAAACACCTTTTCACCCAGTAAAAAATCTGCCCATTTTAGAGCGGGCTGTTTTGTTGTATTTGCCTTTAAATACTAATGAGACGCCCCGCCCCTCTCTTCTGTGGGCTAATGAGTCATAATGTTTACTTTAGCCACATTTAACAGCGAAAGTTGCTGACTAGCACATTATTTAGAAAGACGATTTGCCAAGATGCATAAAAAATACTTATACTCTGCTGTAGGTGAAGCTGGATCACGAATGATTCGCGCGAACATAGATGCATTTATGTAGATTGCATTACATTTCCTTCAAAAATTTGAGTAACATTAATCCTCTGCATCTTCAGCGGCTCAGATGTCGGGAGTAAATGACGAGAGCTATGTTCATTATTACATCCAACAACAAAACACCTCAATCGCTTGCCTTACCCCTGCACCAGATTTGAAACAATGGCGGTCGGTCTGTCGGTGTGACGTCATACTGACAAGAAGCTGAGAATGGCCTGATTTGAAAAAAGGGATATTACGTATAAAAATGAAAAAATACCACTGGGTGGATTTTTATCATTATAGGGTGGTTGTGTAGACACTGCCAACACACATTTATGTTCAAACAACATGTAAAAGTGAGTTTTACATCCGATAACCCTTTAATATTAGTATGCATTTGACTTCGACAGGAAATCAGAGAAAAAAAATATTTTGCTTCTAGACCTCATGTTTCAAAAGTTATTAGCAGAAATATGAGTGCAAATTTGGCCTATTGGTGGCTAGACAGTTTGAGTTAGAGACTCCAAACTTGCTATGGTTAATGTTGAGGCTGTCCTCTATATGTGTGGCAAATTTCATAACTTTCTCGCAAGCGGTTTTATGGGCTGCCATAGACTTCCAGAACAGAAGAAGATACTGACATAACGAAGATATAATAGATAGATCCTTCGGTGCTTAGCCCCTAATTATGCGAATTGACTGTTTTCATGAATTTTAATTTTTTTCATTAAAATTTTATTTTAAATCGCACCAGCAGTAATATATTTAGTTCAATTGTGCAGGGGCAATTTTTGCCCCTTTATCTCAAATTTGTGGGGCATTTCTTCCAGAAGCCCCCGTTAATGATCAACCATGACATGGACTGAAAGTCCTCAGGCAGCAAAACAGAGGAACAGATTTCACTGCAGCTGGGAAATCTATTGATATTCTGACAGGGAGCAGCAAAAGTTCCTAAAAGTGGGGGCGGAAAATCTGATAGATAGACAGATGGAGCAAGAGCGATGGAAGCAGTGAGACCGCTTGACAAAAGCTTCTCCTCAGATAAGGGAGATGAAATGAAGCATTCATCAAGTTTTTCGTTAGATAAATGCTCGTTTAATCTCTGTCTCGTTAAGTGCTTTGGATCAGAGCAGCTCTCGTCGTTTCAATCAGAAGCCGAGCGAGTCATGCAAGACAGAAACCCAACAGCGAGAGGAACAGATGAAACGAAAAATAAACAGCAAGTGATGTTTCCCTCGAGAGCCGCTGGAGATCAGGGTTAGTGTTTCTCGCTCTCACCTCTTCTGGGACGGTCTGTCGGGACCATTCTCCGGGCGACGCAACCACCCTGATAGAAGCCTTCTGGACCAGGTCAAATCCAGAACCCACCACCATGATTGTTCTGCCACCGCTGAAATATACACACAGTCATAACACAAGAATTATTTCTTATTTTGTTTGATGTTACACTGCTGAAGGGCTTATACAATTTAATAATTATATATGTATATATATATGTAGTCAACATTTTTAGTTATAATATATACATTTTTAATCATAAATATTTGACACAGGGATGCGTCGTCTTCGTCGATTTATGCTTTCATTTGAATGAACAGCGCACCCTTGTGGCCCGGCTGATACAGAAGAGTGTACGCATTTCGCGTCCAGGGGATAATCTCCAAAATGGCGCTATGCTGAGTCAGAGGAGATGTTACAGTGCCTAAATGTTGAATAAAGTCGTTATTTTTGTTTTATTTCCATACAAAAATATTCTCGTCGCATCATAAACGTTGCGATTGAACCACTGATGGCAGCTGGAGTATACGGGCGATGCTTTTCATACTTTTCTGGACCCTGACAGTGTTATTTACTTTACTTTACTTTACCTTACCCGGTTCTCATCCAAAATATCTTAGATTGTGCTCCGAAGACGAACTAAACTTGTACGGGTTTGGAACGACATGGGGGTAAGTGAAAAATTACAACATTATCATTTTGGGGTGGAGTATCCCTTTAAATAATATTTAAATATTGTCTGGCAAAAAGCAGTATTCATCAGTGTACAAATGAGAGTAATGATGTAATGGTTGTGTGGGCAAGGGAAATATTCCTTGCCCGGACTGGATGGCATATTTTCTGGCAAACAGAACTGACCAGATGAAGCTACTCCTGGGTTGGTGGTCGGACACAGAAGGGTTGTTGGAGAACTGAAAGGGTGTCCTGATGGTGCTTGTGGTGTGTTTGCCGTAGTGAACTCTGACGGTGAGGTGAGGCGACGGAACCGTATCGCCCAGATACTCAGACAGTTTACAGGTGATCCACTCGCCAAAGCTCTCACTGACAGACAGGAACAACACAAAATGAACTAAAAAGGGCAAGCCTACTAGAAATGACAGAAACGTCATTACCCATGATGCACTCACACTCGGCAGGGCACATCGCCCACCATAATTTGAAGGTCTTCTTTTGAAGCGGTGTTCAGGTTTATGCCAGTGATATTGAGGACGGTTCCTCCTGCTTTAGGACCTCGATCAGGAGACACGCTCTGTGCTACAGGGTCCTACAGAGACAAAGATCACACATTACATTATAGATTTTAAGTAAATTAATATCACACACACGATTTTACATAAATAATACAATTCATTATTTATTAATATAAATAATATAAACTGTAATATTGAAGTAATAATGTGCACAAAAGCTACAAATACCCAGCAATGACAGAGCCGCCCCATGCATTACCCTCTTATTGTAATGATTACATAATCCCAGGAAATACATCTGTGTGCTGTCCGAGAGCCGTCAGTCTGCCGAACAAACACACACCCCCTCAGTGTCCCCCCACGGGAGCGACTGTGACAGCCTATCTCCCTGAAAACTGATGCAATAAACCCAGCTAAAGCCGTCAGCGGGGATAATTATGAGTCCTGCAGGAACGTGTGACCAGTGTCCACACACAAAACATGACGCACGCAGAGAGACGCTCCTGTGGACTCACACAGCAGCAGCGGTTCACCCAATTACTGCGTGAGCAGTGCATGCTGGGTAATGCAGAATCGTGACTTACCCTGTAGGTGAAGCGGACCGTTTTTGTGGATATGCCTTTCTTTCCTCTGCCCACCTCGATTTCCACCTCTCCGGTTTTGTAGAGTTTCGCTGGGCCGATTTCACACACCACACTGCCACACAAACACACAAACACGGCTTTAATCAGAAGATCCAGAAACTGAAGTTCTACCAACATTCGTGACATGATTTTGAGGACCGCACAAATATTGTATTACAAAGTTCATAAGCAAGAAAATCACTACAAACTGAAATTATACTTGCCTTTTTTGGTTCAATATTTTTAGGTAAACACAAATAAAAAAATAAATTTTATAATATATAAATACATACATATAATTCAATGTTTTTACATACATAGTGTAAATACTTTTATATTAAATTCTATTTTCAATGTAAATTATTACATTTAGGTATTCATTAAACAAATAATTAATTATATTATATATATTACTATATTATTTACATGTAATTTTAATATGTGTGTGACGTGTGTGAATATAAATGAAAAAATGTAATTAATTAAATGCCATTACATAAATAATATAAATAAAATCATAAATACATTTACGCATTTATTTAAATTATATTATTTACATATAAATAAATGCATATACACACATATTCTAATTTTTTTAAACATATATATATATAATAAAACAGTAAATTATTACATTTAGCAATTTTACAATTTGTTTTATTTAGTTTATGATTTATTGATTTATTATTATTTACATATGTGTGTAAATAATATAAATAAAAAAAGTAAATACATTTACAAATATATTTTAAAATATTATATATTATTATTTTATGTATATTATTTACATATAAATAAATGCATAAACATATATTCAATTATTTTATTAGATATACATATGTGACCCTGGACCACAAAACCAGTCTTAAGTGTCAATTTTGCACATTTGAGATTTATAGCTGAATAAATAAGCTTTCCATTGATGTATGGTTTGTTATGATCGGACAACATTTGGCTGATATACAACTATTTGAAAATCTGGAATCTGAGGGTGCAAAAAAAATCTAAATATTGAGAAAATCATCTTTAAAGTTGTCCAAATGAAGTTCTTAGCAATGCATATTACTAATCAAAAATATTTATTTTTTATATATTTAAGGTTAGAAATGTACAAAATATATTCATGGAATATATATTTACTTAATATACTAATGATTTTTGGCATAAAAAAAGATAAATTTGACTCATACAATGTATTTTTGGTTATTGCTACAAACATACCCCAGCGACTTATGACTGCTTTTGTGCTCCAGGGTCACATAAATAATAAAATTCATCTATTTAGCAATTAAACAAAACATTTCATTTGTATTATTGTTTATGAGTGTGTAGATAATATAAATGAAGTAGTTAATACTTTTAGAAATGTATTTAAAAAATGACATATGTTCTATGCATTACTATTTAATAGTTTCTACAAACTGAAGGACGAGGAGGAATAATCTTCTGCACACACCACATCAAAGATGCTGTTCATGAAGCTTTAACCCTGATGGATTCTAAACGAGGTCAAAATGGGCAGAAGACAAGGTTTATTAGCGCTGGACCAACTTTTCCCAGCCAAACACCCAAAACATCAGCGCTGAACAGGTGCTATTAATTAACACCGATTCCAGATTCAGAAAACTGATGCTCTACTCCCTGAAAACTCTTCTGACAGCCATCTCTCCACCAGCTTAGTTACCATTCTGAAGCCAAACTCTCCTGTCAAAGATCCTTTTCAAACTTGTTAGCGGTCAGACAAACACTCAGTCAGGCTGAACGCTCACAACAGAGCTGATAAACCCTGATGTAGAATCACTGACTCAGCCAAGCCTGACATTGCCTGTGAGAAAAGCTCCAAATCCACACAACATGCTCCGGATTTCAAACGTCTACAAATCTAACGTCGTTCTACAAGACGAAACGCAAGACAAACTCGTGCCAGCTTCATATTTCAAGCACAATACAACGCCTTGAGCAGATTACGAAAGACAGTATTTGGATCGTTCTTGGGGGCATTTTTTACATGTTTGAATTCTGGGTAATTATTTTTTAATTAAGCTTTGAATGAACCAGATTTCTCAAACAGGACGTTTGCTGGAAATCAGGCCATTTGGTACCACAGAGACATCGTTTTATAAGAGCTCTCGTTCAGCACCGAACACTTTGTGAGAGAGCTCATGAAAAATCCTGGGATGTATTACAGTAACCAAACTTGTTTAGTTATTCCTGTATATCACACACCTGTGAAAATGCTAACATGATGCATGAAAAAAGAACTGTACACTAAGTAAAACCATTTTTAAAAGCATTAGAGGCACACCTTCCATGTTTTTTGTTTAAATTAGATATTACTGTAGAACTATTACATGACATAAAACTGGTTTTAAACAAATCAAATGTCTGCATCCCTCCTTAAAATAGTGATTGTGTCCTGTCCCACCTCAGAAGTCAGACATACTTAATCTACAATCTCGTAATATTGACAATATCTGATAATCAGTTCGTAATCATTTAGAATTTCAGTCCATTTTTTAAATATTTTAACGTGGACCGCATTCATCAAGCTCAAACATTCAACCCTGTTACCTCAGATTTATTTTAGGATTTTTAAGGACATTTTATTTATTCATTTTAAAGGCACAAACATTTTATTCATATTATTATTATTTTATTACGTATTTATTACTAATAAATAATTAAGTCAATAATTAATTTAGTTTTTGTAAATAATTTTTTTAAAGAAATACATTTAAACATTCATAAAGTAAATTATGAATTTAATTGAATTTTTAACTTATAATTAGTCTGTGTGAATAATATAAATAAAATATTAACATTAATTAATTGCCTTTATATAAATAATATAAATACAATTGTAAAGTACTACATTTGCAAATTTATAAAAAATTAAAATTAATTATATTATATTTAGAATTTCAACCAATTTTTATAAATATTTTAATATGGACCGCATTCGTCAAAGATCAAACATGCAACCCTGTAACGTGAGATTTTTCTAGGATGTTTTGAAGGAATTTTTATACGATTTTATTTTAAATAAAAAAAATTATATATATATATATATATATATATAATCAATAAGTATAAATCAAGCCAAACAAGCTAATCTCCATAATTTATTAATATATATATTAGGGCTGTCAACGCGTTAACATGCGATTAATTCAAAACCCTTAACGTGTTAAAATAATTTAACACTATTAACGCAAAATTACTGAAACAATTTCTATTCTAAACCTTTTTCCCGATTTCGCTTCCTGTTTGCAATCAGATCATTTTAAGCCACTAAACTCCTGGGAATGTTTTCAGTCCAGTGATCCAGCAAACGAATCCATTCAAGCTATTAGTCCAGAACAGGGCCAATGTAAAAAAAACTAAACTGGCTGATTACATAATAGATGGTGGAGAGAATAGATACTCACGTTGCGTTTTCAGTGAAATATTAATTCCAGTGTGTTTCGCTTTGAAACACAAGCGAGTCTGAAATGACACCGTGTTTGACGCGGATCATATGTTGTATTGATTTCAGTGCATTCACATTGTTTCCACACACATTCAGGGTAATGTTTTGATTTGTCTTGTGTATGTTGCTGTGTTTAGTCAGTGTACACAAACGTATCAATTATATGAAATTCTTATATCATTTGGTTCTTTGGTGTACCTTTTGGAGTCTCCGAAGTGTCCTTTTTTTGAAAAGATATCTACATTGATCTTGAAATAAGCTTGCAGAAAATACAGTTTTGTGAGAATCACACTTCAATGTTTTGGTTTACTTTGCTGGATATAGTAAACAATGACAAAAATGAATGTTATAAGCAAGATAAATGGTATAAATGCTTAATTTCATGATAAGTGTGCGATTAATTGTGATTAATCACAAAAAGAGTGCGATTAATCGAGTTTTTTTTTTTTATCAATTGACAGACCTAATATATATATATATATTAGTAGTTATTTTAATATTTTATATTATGTATTTTAATCTTTTATATACTAGTCTTTTAAATTTGAGGTTTATTGACATTTGTTTTAATTTTTACCCCATAACATGAAAATTCAGGGATTTGAACTGTATTTTCTGTAAATAGAGCAAATTAAATGTCCTATTTATTTGTCTCGTGAGACTGACAAACAATATCTGAAGTTTAAGCATCTCAATTTACTGTGCACTTGCTCAAAAAATGATATCCATTTATTTAGTCACAGATATTTTGACTCTTTTGTGGATGTTACCTGGTGGAGACGGAGTATTGTTCCTGCAGGTGTTTGCACGGCACTCCAGCCACCATGATGTTCTTAATGTCGTCCTTCTGAATGCCCAGGTTCCTGCCCTTAATAGTGACAGCTATTCCTCCTTTCAGCGGCCCGAATCTCGGCGTGATCTGAAACACATTATAAAAACACCCGAATCATGAGAAAACACCAGAAATGACCAATCTCACTAAAACATCAGTAAAAGATGATTTTGTTCTGAATGAGCGAATGCATTCCCAGCAGTAATTCATGATGTGAATAGAACATGACCTGAGGTTTCTATTGATTTTACTTGAACAATCTGGAGCATGAGAAAAGTTATACATTATTGCTTGAACTTTCTGGGTTGTGTTTTGAGTATTGAGGATTGTCAAAATCACAGCATTATTTCAGAAAATGTTTTTAGGGTTATCAGCGGAGACTCACGTCAGTGATCTGGGGGTCGGGACACTCCTCCGGCTCTCTGGAGGCACAGAGCTGCTCATACACACACGAGCTGGTCTGCGTGCACCACACACACTGGTATTTGGGGTCGGCGTTCTTACACAGGCTGCAGTCTTCACGTCCCAGAGAGCAGTTATACAGAGTGACTGAAACACAAACCCAGAGTCAGACCACCAGAGCAACTTACTTAGGACACCCCCACCCAAAAAATAATAAAAAAACCCTGTTTAGCATAAATAATACAATAAGTAAATAATGTAGTGAATATATATATATATATACACAAATACATATAAAGCTTTAAATGTGTTTACATAAATAATATAAATGAAAACAGAGCATTTTATAGAAATAATATAAATAAAATAAATTCTGGCTTTGGGTGAAAAACTGAACTTAGTGAAGTATTGAAGCACAAATGGTAAATGAATCATTTATTAGTCAAATCTTTGATCAGATTTACAACACTAGTCTAAACCAGTCTAAATGTTTGGTCCATGTTTACTCATGTTTCAGTCTAAACTTGAAGGAATTTCTTTAAGTTTAAATACTTTTTTGCATAACATAAATAAATAAATAAAGATGGTTAATTTGACTTGTGTGCTATATTTAAGACTACTAAAGTCATTCAATGGTTTTGAGTGAGAAGCAACTGAATTGAATCATTCTTCGGAGTCACATCTTTTCAGCAAATCAGTGGATCTGATTCAAAAAAACAGTCCAAATGATCATATCCAAAATGAAATGATAGTTCAACTCACTGACAGATCATTGAATCACTGAGTTTAACATGAGTCAAATCATTTGATTGTTTAATGGTTAACAGTTCATGAAAGGGGAAGATATAAAGTAAAAACATCTTAGATTTCGATCAGCTCATCGCACAGAACTACTGAATGACTTCAGAAGAATTGGAATATCGAGTATGAATCATATGCACCAATTTCATGAAACATTTATGGTACTTTTCCTAAAAACTGCCCTCATACAATTTAACACCACTACAAGAGCAACCAGTACATTCTTCAAAATATCATCTTTCACGTTCCACAGAAGATGCTTTGAGGCTGAGTTAATGATGAAAAGCGAGCGAGAGCGATTACCGCTAAGACTGCTGTCGATCTTCTTTCCCGTGTGTTTGTCTCTTATGTGGAACAGAACGCTGGTCTCATGAGCTTTATCAAAGGAAAACTGGAAGAGACAGATCAGAGAGTGAGTCAGACGAGCTTTCAGAAGCGGCTCATTTAGACACCAGCTCATCTCAGGTAAAAATATTCCTCTCCGTATCCACGGGCAGTTTGGCAGGAAGTCAAGAAGCAGACGAATAGTATATGCTGCTCTCTCCGCTCAACACCTCCAGATCTCTCCTCACATTAAACACCAGAGATGAATACAGGCTGGAGACTTTCCAACAGGGGGAGCTATAATCTCAGACTCCCAGAGGAGCCACTGAAGCGGAGGTAGGGGTCTCTTTACGTTGGTAATTGGTTGTGTATCATTTAGCAAGAGCTTTTTATATAAAAAGATTTACAGTAGAGGAACAACAGTCTGCCTTGGGCAACACGTGGATAGAGAGAAACAGATCAGGAGTGTGCGTGTGTGTGTGTGTGTGTGTGTGTGTGTTTGTGAGAGAGAGAGTATGTGTGTGTGTGTGTGTGGTGTGTGTGTGTGTGTGTGTGTGTGTGTGTGTGTGTGTGTGTGTGTGTGTCGCGTGCGTGTGCGTGTGTGTGTGTGCGTGCGTGTGTGCGTGTGTGAAACTAACCACATAACCGCTGAAAGAGTAGAAGGGTCCCGGGTCCGTCTTGACATATTCCTCAGACTTCATCAGCTCTGTTCCGATGGTGAAATCACGGCCCTGAAGTGTCACAAATTGTGAAAAAATCAACAAAAACCCATTTGCCGCATTTATGCACAGGTAGCAGGACAGGAAATTATGGAGTAACAAAGTTGTAAAAAAGTAAAAGCCTAATTCAGACAGATCTGTCTATAGAAAACTGATTTATGATTTATAACAGATCACGCATGCATCATAAGTGCATCGACTAAAAGTATTTTCTCAGTTAGTATTTTTCTCTTGCTGTCCAGAAAACTAAACATATTTTAAAACAACATTGAATCATAAAATTAATAACAAAACTGACTTGAATTAAAATTTTGTAAAATAATGACAATATGTTTTTATTTACATACACACACACACACTTTTCAAATATATAAAATATTTCATACATGCTGAACTTTAGTTTTCTATTGGCAATATTTTTTTGTTTTAAAAATGTAATTAAAATAATACAATTCTAATAATAATAATAATAGTAATAGCAACAAATTAAACAAAATAAAATTAAAAAATGCCAATGGATATAACCTCTAAAATCTTAATATTAGGGGAGTCTATTTTACATTTAAAAAATATGTATTATATTTATTACATAAATAAAATGTATTTGTATTATTTAAAAAAGGCTTATAGTTATTAATATAAACATTAATATATGCTTTTAGTATTAATTAATGTTTTACTTTATCTATATTCTATAACTGTAATGTAATTAATTACAGTCATTTCAATATTATATTATATATTTTAATATGCATGATATTATACTATATTGCAGTATGTTATATTATACAATATTTTAATATATAAAATATATTATTAGTGATTAATTAGATTACTTAATAAACATATGCAGTTTATTCAAACACATTTGAACTAATTATGTCATCTCTACACAATTGTGTCAGAAAACAAGACACAAATATTGACTGAATGACTTTGAAGAATGTCATGTGATGTAAAGGAGGAGCAGAGACAGAGCTCACCTTGTACGGGTCCAGATTGATGCCCTCAAAACTGATCCGGGTTTTGTATCCGACCGCGATAAGGACGGGATCTGGATTCTCGAACCGCGGACAGCTCTTGTTCTACAACACAGAGGAGACGGAGAACTCAGGAAAGCTGAATCTGCTGAAGTCCACACTAATCTACGGCAATTCTTAATTTACATCCGACAAAAATTAATGAACATCCATTAAAACTGAAAAACTCATTAACTATGATGACGTGCATGAATAAAACAGTTTATTTACAGCTGGAATCTAATATATCCTCATTGACATTGGCGACTGTGTCTAATTGCGTAATTGCACATAATCCATTTTTCCCATCCATTTTGTATTTATTTTGCTGATTCAGCTAATGTGTTTTCGCATTAAAACTTTCAGAGTAAAGTCATTTCGTTTGTGTCCATTTCATCAGCCCATGTGTGGCTGTTCCAGGAAGCAGCAAATACCAGAGTGTGGAGGCCATTTCTGAAATTGCAGGCACTGGATATCGATAATGATTCAGCTGTATGCTTCAAGAAATGGTTTCAAGAAAATAAATAAATTAAAACATCTAGACCAGTTGGATCCGGCGTTTGAAGACGAGAATCACATGAAACTAATCAAAGTGACCCAAATCAATGGCGCTGATAGCAGACATACATCAGCGAGACATTTACTCGATGTGTGCTTTTTCATACATGTCATTTTTAGCACGATTCCTCAACTGCAATACTTAGAAGATGTTTTATTTGCCTAATACACATTCCTGGTCTTAAAGGAATAGTCCACACAAAAATGAAAACACAATTGCTAAAAACAATACTCACCCTCAGGTCATCCAAGATGTAGATGAGTTGGTTTCTTCCTCAGAACAGATTTGGAGAAATGTAGCAGTACATCACTTGCTCACCAGTGGATGCTCTGCAGTGAATGGGTGCCGTCAGAATGAGAGACCAAACAGCTGATTAAACATCACAATAATCCACAAGCAACCAACACCACTTCAGTCCATCAGTTAATGTCTTGTGAAGTGAAAAGTGGTGTTTCTGCATGAAACAAATCCATCATTAAGACAATTTAACTTTAAATCATTGCTTCGGGCCAAAATATGATTCCGTAATCCATAATAACGCTGAAAAACATCAATCCCCTGTTGTCCTCTCACATCAAAATCCACCAATATATATGTGTTAAGAACTGTTTTAGATAGTGCTGTCAAACGATTCATTGCATCCAAAATTAACGTTTTTGTTTACATATGTGTGTGTATTGTGTATATGTATTATGTATATTATAAATACACACACACATACAGCATATTTTGAAAATATTTACATGCATTTACATGTTTATATTTATAGTCATATAAATTATATCATATATAAATATATTTAATATATAAACATAACATGTTTTTCTTAATATATATACATGCATGTATGTGTATTTATATACTGTATACATAATAAATATACATTACACACACATATTATGTTAACAAAAAGTTTTATTTTGGCCAGTAAATGGTGCTTGATCTGTGCATATTTCTCTCCTTTTCGGAAGGGACGGCTTTTCGACTCTCGACTCATATTTTAGCCAGAAGCAACAGTCTGAAGTTAAAAAACTCTTAATGATGGATTGGTTTCTTACAAACATGCAGCTTTTCCACTGATGGACTGGAGTGGAGTGGAATTACTTGTGGATTATTGTGATGTTTTATCAGCTGTTTGGGACTCTCATTCTGACGGCACCCATTCACTGCAGAGCATCCACTGGTGAGCAAGTGTTGCAATGCTACATTTCTCCAAATCTGATGAAAAAACAAACCCATCTATATGACTTTGACATATTCCTCTATAAGGGCATACGGGTGAGTCCATTTTCAGCACATTTTTATTTCTGGGGAACCATTTCTTAAAAACATTATCAAATGCATTCATAAACAATAATTAATTACAGATTACATCTTTATGACAACACTGGCAGGTTAAACAACTCAAGGATGGCTAGCAGGTGCATTTCTTTCGGTTTCCTTTGAAATATTATTGAAGTAAAATGATTATGAACACAATTTCAGGTTTAATATATTGCTTCAAACACATTTTATGACGTTTTGGTGTCTTACACAATCTGTAAAAGGTTCGTGGATGATATTTATTTTCATGTTTTTTATGCATAAGTCTCTTATGCTCTTATGCATTTATTCAGTCAAAAACTATCATATTACAAACTATTATTACAATTTAAATAACTTTATTTCTATTTGAATATATTTAAAAATGTAATTTATCCCAGTAATGACAAAGCTGAATTTTCTCTTTTATTTCAGGATTCTTTGATGAATAGAAGATTCAACAGATTTAACCTGAAATATAAATATTTTGTAACATTATAAATGTTTCGCTTTTGATTAATTTTAATGCATCCTTACAGAATAAAAGTATTAATTTCTTTACAAAAAAAAAAGAAACCCTTTCTGACCGGTAGTGTATGTGTACTAAGTGAGGCGTGTAATAGACTATTACTGATAAAAAGGAAGAAAATGGTACATTTGAGCTCATTTGATTCTCTGTTCAGTACCTGTCTGTGTTTGATTATATTGGCGCCGGTTTCTGCATCGCTCAGATCCGTGCAGGCGTGCGCCGCAATGTTCCACTGACATCCCCAAGCACTGCTTACACAGGAAAGTGCATCTGCAGAGAAACACGCGGGCGATTAAAGCAGATTTCTAGTTACATTTTTCATCAGTGTGTAAATTTTTGGAGTAAGTAAAAGCATACAGTCCCTGGTGCACTTCAAATAATACTCATTCATCAGCAATGTCCCAGAGGTCTTCAAAAACACAAGGAGAAGGGGAAAAAAGAGATGAGAGATCGACTTTCATGTGTGATGAATGAATGAGAACGAAAGCAATTCCTGCTCTTGGAGGGAAAAAAAAACGTAAGCAAGTCTCTTATAGAAGCAATTCAATTCCAGCTTCAGTGTGATGCATTACAATTTATGAGTAAACCTCATCGTTACAGATGCTCGTATTCATTATACACACACAGTGGTGTCAGCATAAAGTGGAGACACACACTCGCTGACAATAGGAAGCTCAGACAGCAAACGTACGGTGTGTTTTCTGCTTTCCGGACGGTCGCTGCACAGTTGTAGAACTTATACTCGCTGGACGCCACCTCCACGCTACTGTTCACAGAGATGTACACCGGAACCGCCACGAAATCTGCAAAAGATGCACAGAGAGGTCAGGAGAAGGTTAGCCAATCACAGCAAAGGTCATCAGCATCAAAGTCTTAAAGAAACCATTGGAAAACCGGTCTTAAGAAACCGACTTAAAAGCCCCATGAAACCTTCTGAATCCTCAAGTCTTCTTAAAGACTGCACGAGAACAGACTGAAATTAAAGTCATTAATGAGTTGAAGTGGACGATCTGAGTTTTTTTAACCAAATCAACTGATTCAGGAGAAAGAGTCAACTCAAAAGAGTGAATCGTTCACACATTAGACAGCAGAAGATTACTCAGACTGACTTCTTTTATGGTGATTTTAGCCCTTTTAGTAGCTTGACAGCTGTGGTCACTGTGAAATGCTGAAAACCAGCGTAACATTTCACAATAATAACTAAATATAGGCTTGAAATAGCATGAAAATAATACAATAAATCAAATAATCAAATAAATAGAAAAACATTTAAATATTAAAATATTTGTACTATAATATTTGTTTTTATAAATGACAATTACAATAAAATAAAATGAAATAAAAATGTTTATTACAAAAAAATATTACAAAATTTTAATTATTTAAGTTAGACTATTGGTTTAAACCCCACATAATTCTGGACCATTTTAAGAACTGGACTGCAACAGTATATGAATTTGAATAATTCTAGTAATAATAATAATACATTTAAATAATTGTTTAAAAGATAAATGAATAAAAACCTAAACATAAGAATAATAAGATAGATATTAAAAAATGATTTATTATGAACAACGCCTTATTGCTTTTATTAATGGTATTAATGGTAATAACATGTATTATTTATTATAAATACACAAAAATAATATAACATCTTGAATTACCAATCATTTTTTATTTAAACTATTGCCATAAAATCCACATCATTCTAAAACATAACAACTGTAGCCAAATAAATAAAATAATAATAATAAATATTGAATAATTATATATTAATAATTAAATGTATTAATCAATTTAATGTAGTAATTATTCATAAAATAATTTAATGAAAATTGTAAGTAAATGTAATTGAAATCTAATACAAAATAATACAAAATGAGAAGCTTTCAGGAGCAGATAGCAGACAGGAACAGTTGGTTCAGGGTCTGACACACATATGACGTGTCCCGTGTCGTGACGTACCTTGGTGCGCAGGTGTCGGGGGTATAAGATGCAGTTCAGGTAAGCGGCAACTGATTCGGCCGTCCACCATCCTGGCATTACTCTGATCAGAGCCGAAGACGCAGTGGATACGGTCTGAATCTCTGAGGATCGGCAGCGCTCGGACGTTTATCTCAACCTGAGGGACATTTAACACACTCTCAACTCTGATATGAGAGAAAGAAGCAAAACAATGCATCATTTCGATCCGAAATCTTTGATACTACATAGTAATACATAGATTATATTTACACAGACTACAGTGAGGTGACTGCTTTGTGTTTATTCCATGCATTCCAAAATAACCTTTACCTGAATAATTGTTAAGATTTCATAAGAATGTCCTTGAACAAACAATAACCTTTAAACATTTCTCTCAAACAGCTAGAAGAGCCCTCTTAATACACGCATCCCGTAATCAGAGAACATACTGCATTGAAGCGCAAAACACAACGGCAGCACCTTTACAACAGCATTCTAAACACGCCATCAGCGCTCATTGTGTTTTCACCGTCTGTTCACCAATATGGCCTCATTGTGTGGGAGTCATGCTCAGCTTTTCTCATAATCAGCGCTGAGCAGTCTGGTTTAAAAATAAGACTCTGGTAATTGTGTCCGCGACACTCAGGCTGGTACCTGCTGGGACTTCAAGCAGCTGAGATTTGGCGGGTGGAAAGAGATGATTTTCACACACTGTTGGGTCGGACTCCACAGCCAACCGTTCTTTTCCTCCGCGCGACTGCACTCCGATCTCCTGGTGCATCTACGCAATCAATAACGCATTATAACATAACACTCCTCATGCAATTAAATATAACAACATTATAATACAACACTTATGTTCAAGGAAAACATGATGATTGAGTCTTTACACTGCAATTTTGTATTCTGGAAATAATATAATAAAAATCATGAAATCAATTGGTTCAATAAAAATTATATTTCTACATAAACATACAGCAATGTAAATAGAAAGTGTATTTAAATATATCAAATATATATATTAGTTAAAAACGGTCAAAATACAATCAGTTTACATTTAAAATTATATAAAGCAACACAGTAAAAATTATGATTTAAATTTGTTCAAATTCAAAATAATATAATTACATACACATACATTAATTTAAGTGTATGTAAATATATAAAATATAAATAATTAAAAAACTGTAAAAGTTGCAACAAGTCTACATTTAAAATAACATAAAAGAATACAGAGAATATATAAATATATATATTTTTTTAATATATATATATATATATATATATAATTTTGTTTAATGATATTAATTCTAATTAAAGAACATATATGTAGCATGTAATATATAAATATTATGTCAATTTAATACATAATACTTTTAAGAAAATCTATTTTATTTAAATATAAAACAATAAATAAATAAAGCACTGTCAAAAATTATATGTAATGTTATAAACAAACAAAATAATAAAATAATCTAAAAACATTATCTGTTATATATATATAATATAATATATATATTTGTATATAATATATATATATATATTTCACTTAATATATATATATAATTATTTGAATTCAATAATTTAAATATATATATATGTAATTTAATAATTTAAATATATATAATATATATAATGTGTATATATTAAATTAATAATTCAAATATAAAAAAAATAATATATGTAGTATGTAATGTATATATATATATATATATATATATTTTTTTTTTTTATACATTATTTTGCATTAATATTTAATTTTTTCCCATTTTATTTGGCAAGTACAGTGGAAACAGAGGCTGGATTTAAGCTTAATCAAACTCAGACATAAGCACAATTTTAAGCCAAAAATGTGAGTACCTTCCCTCCAGGACACACCAGCCACAGTACGGATCTCTCTGAGCGACACACGACTGGCAGTCTGACTTCAGATGACAGGCCTGCACGGGCACCGTAGTGATCTGCATGACCACAAATCAATGAAACGATTCAAATAAAGTTGCACTCAATAGAGCTAGGATGCATCTAAAGGATTCAATACAAAATCAGTCACAATTCAACAGATTGTAAAAGGTCCCAAAGAGACAATAGTCAAAAGCATAAAAAGTTAAGTAGTTTTTTGAAAAGTAAAAGTTTATACTGAAATGAACTGATCTAAACGAAGCCTGTGTGTTAATCAGTTCGAGCGGAATTAAATGCAGAAAATTACAGAGAAGACAACAAACGGCAAAGCACTAAGAACTTCAACAAACACTGCAATTACACCACCGTACGGTCATAAGCTCAACAAGACGTACACTGTATTGATGCCTTAGAAAAAAAAACCAACTTATATTTCAGCACCAACAGGAGTAACTACAAACGCCGCTGAAATAGTCACAATCATGCGTTTCCTGGGGTCAAGCGGCAATAATCAAAGAGACGCTACCTAGTACACGTCTATGATAAATGACAGCCTCGTACCTTTTTCTCAGTGGTGATGTACAAGTGTGCCTTGGTTTTGTCAAAGAAAAGGTTCTTATTTATGTAGCCGCTGGTTTTGTAGCCCGGACCGGGGTTGTATGCCTCTGGCTGGTTTGACAAATGCACCTGGGTAAAGAGAGAACAATAGACAGAGAAACCTGCAATTAAACAGTCGAGCACAGGACAGGACACATCTGTCATATTTACGGACCACACAAAACCCCCTCAGCGCGTCCCACGCACCTGAGCCGCACCTGACAACGTGTCAACTCCCAACGAATAGCCTACAAGCCGCATAATGACCATAAAACCTGGCTCCGTTTGCAGCAAACTCACCAAAACCTCCATCTGGACTGTCTTTATCCATCTAGCGCTCAATTTCATCTGTCTATCCTACAAATAATCAGCTCTAACAAAGCCGGTTTATTGGGACGTAAGAATTGGGCTCAAGTCGAGCGAGAGGTTCATTATTTCTAATATATCGTCTAACGTGTTTAGTTGTGTCTGGGTTCGGTGACAGTAATATCTTTTTCTCTTTCATCCCTCTGTCAGAGATTCACTACGTTCACCCTCTAATTCCCTCACCTGCCAAAGCCTAAACTCCAGCTTTGCTAAATCAGGTGTGTGACGCCAGCTAGCTAGCTGGTTGTAGCGGTTCGCTAATTGGTTGTCTCAAATTTCCTTAACAAGGCCTTTTTTCGGCGTCCACCTACGGGTTGGTTGTCAATTTTTGGTTATTTTTACATTGAGGAAAAGTTAGTTAAAGGGTTAGTTCGCTCAAAAATGAGGATTGTGATTTTTACTTCTCTTCATGTTGTTTCAAGCCAGTATGACTTTCTTTTTTGGAGCACGAAAGGAGATATTTTGAATACTGTGCTGGCTGTTCTTTTCCAGGTCATAATACACAATGAGAACTTATGCTTTGAAGCTTCAAAAATATATTAAAGCACCATCAAAATTTAATTAATGTAGTAAATGTGACTTTTCGCACTATATTTCAAATCTTCTAAAGTCATACGATAACTTTGTGTGAATAAAATGTCAGTCATTTTTCACTAATAATCATATTGATCTCGAGTTGAACTCGAGAACCGAATCAGTTTAATTCATGAATGAATCACTTAGTTTTGTGAAGTGCATTAAATGATTCACTGAAATTATTCGTTAATGTGAAAAATGAGAGATTTGCCGAAGATGATTTTGTTCTCTTTGACTTATTAGATGGAAATAGTGCTTTTTGCCAAATGTTTTTATGAGATATATTCCAATTATGCGTATAAGTTAAGTTCACAACTTTGGATGGAAACCCAGCTATTGAATTAATAAGAACTAAACAAAAAAAGTATTATTTTGTGTCCCAGAGAAGAAAAACTCAAAGTGATTTTCAATGGCATCAGGGTGAGCATATGGTTTTCATTGGGGTGGGTGAACGATCCGTATAAAACAATTGTTTATAGTTCACATTCAGAGCTCATTCTGTAGTGATTTTCTTACATAACTTTGAATACATTCCTACTTATATTCCCACAGAGTGGTGAAACACCTCAAAGCTATGGGTTATAGCACCTCAGGAAGAGTTAGAATTTAACACCGCTTATCTCACCTTGATCACCTCTCCGGCATTGTGTCCCAGAAAAGCAATTGTGTGATCATTCTCGACAGCCACGGCCACTGCGGTCAGCAGGTTCTGCCTGGTGAAGACGGGATTGGCCTTCAAGGCAAACTCCTGTCGACTGGCCAACGGAGACGGGAGAAAATCAGCTCCGCACTTGTACTGGTTCACAATGTCTTTCTGCAAGACAACAAAGAGTTAAGGGAAACAGACACTAAAATAAACATGATATCAAAATGTACTGTTTATACGCTACTGGCCTTGTCTTGTTAATATTTCATAAAAATATAATAACTTGTTCCAGCTCTAAAAAGATTATTCCTAGTATCTTCTTTCACTGCATCACTGAAGTTAAATGGGTTATAAAAGAGCACATTTTGTAAATATCTACCCTTCGGGTGCTGTATGTTTAGCACATAAAAATCATTAGTTCTTGCTGTAGTTTTCCCAAAAAACACTTTTAACTGGGACAGTAGTGAAATCACTCAAAAATGTGGAGCTTGTTTTCATGAAAGTTTAAAAAAAGAACACATTTTTAAAATGTAATTCAGTTCCACATTAATTGATTAATATTAAATAATCTAAAAAGTTTGATCGTCAAATTGTATAAAATAGAATATAATA
>QVTF01006155.1:0-27862 GCA_003573665.1 Oxygymnocypris stewartii
GATTTCCATTTAGCCCAGCAGCATTAGTCTGTTTCCTGTTGGCCTTCTTCCACAAACCCAGAGCTGCCCCTTTAACAAGACACTGGGCTCATTAGAGATAGATACCCTCACCCCGGAGCCCCCGTGTGCTGGGGTTATTGTGTGTCGCAGGCCTGCATGTGAAAACATATGTTTGAAGACGGACAGTAATGGAGGGCAGGTGCTGAGGCTCATCCGTAAGAACACTGAAAGGAACCAGCTGTGGGAAAGACCGACATTAAAGGATACTTTTCTGTTTAATGATGCGTTGCTCTACTTTACATCTGGTCTTATTAAAAACCAATTGAATTAACACTGAAGTTGCTACTCCTTATATTTAGTGTCAGGGTTATTATAGACAAATACAACTAAAACCTTGAAAAACTTTACTTGTTTATTATTATTATTTCAGCTAGTTGCTAAGCCAACATTTCTCATTTTTGTTTAGTTTGAATTGCTAAAATTACTAATTAACTTTAATAAATAAAAACTAAAAATATATATTACAAAACAAAAACTAATAAAAATGACAAAAACACAACAAATGAACACTTTAACTAAAATTGAATTTAAAACAAATTATAACAATAAAGTCTATATAATCTATATACGCCACTGTATAATATAGTACAATTTTTAGAAAGAATTGTATAAAATGATAAAATACATATTTATACAAATAAATGATAAAAACTTGAAAAAATGTAATTATATTTTTCTCTGGTTTTGTCAACACATGTCAAATTACTCAATACAACCTTTCTGTATAATCTAAGTGAAAATCTGTATCATGCAGGCTCAAAAAGACCATAAAATGCGAAAAGGGGGGCGGCCAAAGTACAGAGGGAAAGGAAGACCGAAAGAGGGAGAAAAGGGAGGGGGGGAAGCCAAACAGGAAGGAGGCAAAAGAGGGAGGGCCGGCGGGCCGGCCGGCGCAGCCAGCCAGCCAGCCAGCCATCCAGCCAGCCAGCCGCCTCAGCCCGCCCGCCCGCCCGGCCTTCGTCCGGCCGGCCTCCTTCCTCCTCCTCCTTCTTTTTCCCTCCTCTTTCCATCCATCCCTCCCTCCCTCCCTCCCTCCTTCTTTCCTCCTTCTTCCATCCATCCATCCATCCATCCCTCCCTCCCTCCCACCTCCCTCCTCCCATCCTCCCCCCATCCATCCATCCATCCATCCATCCATCCATCCATCCATCCATCCATCCATCCATCCATCATCCATCCATCCATCCATCCATCCATCCATCCAAGACAGGATACTGTTTTAATGGAGATCCAGTATTGATCTTGTGTTTTAGAATTCATCTTCAGTCATTTGTTTTCTTTGGTGTGTTTTCTTGCACTTGTGTTTGTTTCCGGTCACGATGTCGGCAGTGCTCAGCCCAGTATAGTTCCTTGTGGCCAAAGCTTTTTATTCCCTTCAGTAGAGATCGTTACTGAAACCAGTAAAAGTAAAACATGTTTCCCATTCCTTCTATAATGGAGTTGTGTGTATACTCTCACACAGCTGTGGCTCCTGCACATTAACAGACGGCTTGTAAATCTGTCTTTTTGAAAATCAATATTGCAAGATGTGTGTGCTTTACTAATTAGGGAAGTAGTTCTTTGGGTACAATTGATAAGAGCTCTATTTACAAAAAATGTATTCTATCTAGCAGGTATTTTTCATTGTAAATGGAACATACATAATGACCTTCTGTGTATTTTAGACATCTTATATGTTGTTTTGAAAATAAGAATATGTTTCCTTCAATAGGGTATAATTAGTCTTCATACTGATCTCAGATCAGTTTGTGAATGGTTGGATGTGTGTATAAGGAAACCATGAGTGGATAATTTATGTTCTTGGTTTTTAACTTTTTGGGTTTCTTTAACTTGAAATCACACCATATGTTTGTTATTATATGATTTGTCATTATGTGATGCAATTTTTCCTTATTTGTACAAGTTTTAACATATAGTTAAGATTTGTATTTATGCATTTAGCAGACGCTTTTATCCAAAGCGACTTACAATTGCATTCAGGTTATACATTTTTAACCAGTATGTGTGTTCCCTGGGAATCGATCCCACAACCTTTTGCGCTGCTGACGCAATGCTCTACCACTGAGCCACACAGGAACAATATATCAGCAAATTATTATACTAAACATTTTCTGATCAGTCATAATCGAGTTTGATCTTTAATATAATATAGTATAATATAATATATTTATTTAGTAATATAATATATTTATTTAGTAACTTGTCTATTCACTTCTTTAGCCCAAGATTAGCCTCAAGTCTCTGATATTCATGTCACCAGGAACTGTCTATGTAAAAAGAAACAGAAATCAGGCGTCATGCACAGTGAGTGCACAATAGTGATGCCCAGCTAGCAAACATGAAACTGAAAATCTGGTGCCACAATCCTCACATAAGTGACAACAGAAAGCCTAAAATAGACTGACACATGAAGAGAGAGATACACACAGAATGAGAGAAATGTGTGTATGTGAGATGGATGGATGGACAATGATTTAAAGTGTGTTGTGTGTGTGAGACAGAGAGAGCTTCACTGTTGTGTCCTGTAAGTGTTCAGGTGTAAGTGATGCTACAGCTTATTTTAATGGCCACTTATAGGGTTTGCTCTTTTCCACACAACTGTAAATGCATCTCTAGTGCTGTGTGTGTGTGCGTGTGTGCGTGCGTGCATGCGTGTGTGTGTGTGTGTGTGTGTGTGGTGCGTGCGTGGTGTGTGTGTGTGTGTGTGTGCGTGCGTGCGTGTGTGTGTTTGTCCAATAGTGTGCAGCATGTTCACAGAAACCCAGCTAACAGCGAACATTCACATAACTTTCACTAACATATTTAAAGGTTATGTACATGTAAGGAAAAAACTTTCTAAAAGTAGTGTTTATGGAATGTTCTTATAATTAATATTTGATATACATTTTTGTAATGTTGTGAGGAAACGTTCTTAGAATAATGTTATTTGTGGCAGTAATTAAGTTGTGGCAGTAATATTTGTGGTACACCCATTTGATGTTAATTTGCCAACATTTCGTTAACATTTTCTGAGCATTATTCTCTGAAAGTAATCATTAGAAGGAGCAGCTTCAGGGAATGCTCTCAGAACTTGTTCAGAACTATTCAATAATGTTTTTTAGTAATACCATTCTCATAACGTTTTCAGCATGATAGAATGGACTGGTCCTCTAACATGCACAACTAAAAAAGAAACATTAGTACATTAAAAACATGGTTAATCATTTAATAAAATATTAAGAAATATTCGTGACACATTCAAAATGATAAAAATGGAACTTCTAATGTTCACATAAACATTTATTAAAACTTAAGAAAACATTCAAATGTAACATTCTCACAACATTTTTTAAATGATAGAAAGGGATGTTCCTGTAGCGTTCACTTACCCAAGAAGAAATGTTACGGGTACGTTTAAAAAAACATTCAGAAATAACCGTTTCAAAATGATGAAAATGTAATGTTCCTCTAAAGTTTGCCTTACCAAGAAAAAAAAACATTGTTTAGATATAAAAATAGTGTTTTAAACATTGAGAGAACATTCAAATGTAACATTCTCATGTTTTCAAAATGATAGAATGGGATGTTCCCCTGACATTCACCAAACCAAGAAACAACCAAGTCTTTGTACATTAAAACAAGTTTGATAAACATCCAGAAATAAGGGTTTAATACATTTTCTGGGAATGTTAACATGTTCTTAGGATATATATAAGATTAAGTGTTAAATGTATAAAAAGAGAGCTAAATGTCATTAAAACAATAATAAAATATAGAAATATATGTATGGACTTCAGCCAAGAGCCCTGTTTTAATCAAGAACCATTTCTTTCTTTTAGAGAATAATGTTTTTTAGGTTAAGTTTCTTCAGACCAGCGTTTGGGTTTCAGGAATCTTTCAAGGGCAGAGATGGTTTATTTGCAGGACTTAAAATGTGAAATCTGATTCAGACACGTTTTTGCAATGCAAACGCTTCTAGCTGCTCAGCATTTGATTTTATTAGCATATACGGCATTTAAAATGCATATTATTCTATAGTTGGTTGTCATTCAAGTCAAGCAATTATGATGTTAGTTTAGGTCAACTGCAGCTAGATAAAACGTTAATCCCCCCCCCCAAAAAAATCTGTTTTCAAAAAATCATGTCTAATCAGATGAATTTATGCAACTTTAACAATTTAAAAATTCATAATTTTTTTCAAGATGATGACATTCATTGCTAACTGGAACAAGTAGGTTTATAATGTAGAAAGTTTTCTATTAGCTTTCTATATTTCTCAGTTGGCTTGATGAGCATCTTTGCTTATAGAACTGAGTCAATTATCAATTAAAATCACACATAAATATCTTATCTTATATAGACAATGGTGAACATAGCTGATGTCTCTTAAAGATATTTGTAGTGTAATAGCAAACACTAAATCGCTGATTGTCCATGAAATGTTGGCCACTGTGCAACTCCCATTGTCTTTAAACAGCTTCGTAACTCCATACCGCTGTGCCAGTGGACTGTACATCATCCGTGGAGCTACTTATGCCGTTTGCCAGCTGAAGCGTTGCCATGGTGATGATGCCCACACATATGATGATGGACAGTGTTTGGAGGTGTCTGACCAACATGAATCACCACATAGAGGATATATCCTCTATTTTATGGCCAAAGTTATTAGGCATATTAATGTAGGCTCTGATCTAATTTGTCCTCTTGTCATAAATTAAACAGGTTCGAGCTAGTGGTGTTTCTCTTATTAGGGCTAGTCATGTGGATGAGCCCCTATCATTTACAAGGACCAGAGACGTACTAGCAACCATCAAAAAACACCCACCTAGCAACCTTCAAACAACTACCCAGAATGCCATAGTGGAGGCTTCAGTTCAGTTGAACCGTGTTCAGTTGAACATAAAGAGGTTATGTTATTAAACTGAATATACAATGCAGACTGCTAGCTGAAAAAAAACAAAAAAAAACACCAACAACACTGATTTCTCTGTCAATCAGATGCACATGAAGCTTGTTCGTTACTATAACAGCAACAGTAGGGTCTCTGGTGAGTTTTCTCTCACAATCATCATCGGTCCAATTCATTAAATAAAATGATATACAGCCTAATTAAGACACCCAGTGCTGCTGTAATGTTGTTGTTTTTACTTAATAAAAGACTGTGTAATTATTTGTCTGATGAATATGCTAACATAAAAATCTCTCTTTATTAATTATGAGTATGTTGGCTACTATAACTATTAACTTTATGACACGAAACTGGGGTCAAAAGTATATCATAAATTGAAAATTTTGGGTGCATAGATGTGTATAGATTCCATATTCAACCGCTCCGGATACATTGACGTGTCCGCCATCTTGGAACGGTTAACTTGACGTCATTCACCATAATAATCAATGAATATTCAAAGATATACAAGCTATAATTGTTGACTCACACGAGTCACCGTTCCAAAAATGGCGGATAGCATGCGTTCGTGGCCCATAGAAACGTTCACCAATGAGGCATCTACGTATATGTGTCTATGGTTGGATGGGGGGGGGGGAGGTTTTGTCTGCTGTATCAAAATGTCTAAATTAAAACCAATGCCCTAGTCCATAGTAACTACCTAGTAACTTTCTAGCTACGCTTTAGCAACTACTCAGAATGCAAGATTCTAGTAACCAACCAGAACACCTTAGAGTCAACCTAGCAGTGTTTTAACAACCACCCAGAACATCTGAGCATTGTGGTAGTTTCAGATGTGTCTGGTTAGCAAGATATATTTATACGACTATTGAACAAGACTGGCAGTTGTTTTCAAAGGCCTTCATTCATTAAAGTGCTCTGCGTTTAAGTGCTCACAGGAGCCGTGTGTGTGTGTGTGTGTGTGTGTGTGTGTGTGTGTGTGTGTGTGTGTGTGTGTGTGAGCGTGTGAATATCTCGTTGAACGTAAATGTGGCAGGCAGGGTCTGGTGTTTTGTTTTGTGTGCAGCCGCTCATTGCATTGATTCATCACGTCACTCGTCTTTTTCATGTGCCACTCATTCTCTCTCTCCCTTTATGAGTCCTCCCCTCAATGAGTGTTTCTTATCTTGTCTCGGTCTGTAGCGGCGGGTTTCACAGAGCGCTCTGAGAGCTGAAAGAGCCCCGGACACCTGGAGCTTACAGCACCCGTGTCTTTTTAGGCCTGGGATCTCAAATGAGGGACAGCTGCGTCTTTATGAGAGACTTTAGCTCACCTTAAACCTGGAGGAGCGTTTCTCGCTCTCCTCTTTTTACTCACTCTTACTGTTTATCTGTTTTTACATGAATTAAAGGAACAGTTCACCCAAAAATAAAAATGGTCATTATATACTCGCCCTCAATTGTTTCAAACCTGTACAAGTTTCTTTCATCAGTCGAATGACGATATTTTGAATGTTGGTAACCAAACAGTTCACTGTAGACATTAACATCCATACTATGGAAGTCAATGGCTACCGGCAAATGTTTAGTTAACAACATTCTTCAAAATGTCGTCTTGTGTTTTCAACAGAAGAAAGAAACTTGTACAGGTTTGAAACAACTTCAGGGTAAGTGAATGATGACAGAATTTTTGGATGAACTATTCCTAACTGGATATATTTATTCACTAATAATGCAATTGTTTAATAATTGATTTACCTTTGTGTCATTCCAGACCTGTATGCCCTTCTTTCTTTTATTTTTTAAGTATATGCTGGACACTGTTTTCTATATAATAAACATGCATTTGGCACTGGAGCTGTCATGGTCTAGAATGAAAACATTGATATTACTATAATTATTGTGAATGGTTGTATTTAACCCAGCGTTATTTAGAGTGCATGATGTTCACATCAAAATAATGAACACTTTAAAAGTACAATGCATCTAATGGCTGTAGTAACTTCAGAACAAATACATACATTTGAACATGGAGGGTAACGAAGGAAAGCAAGTATTTAAACTAATCAAATCTCTGATAATCCAATGTAAGTCACTACCCTTACCAAACAGTACTTCAATTTGTTTTGTTAAGTATACTTAAGTAAAGTTCAAGTATTTGTTTTTAAGTACACTTTATGTAGTAGTAAGTACACAGATATCAGTGTACTAGTAGTGTACTTGTAAGTGTACTATTTCAATACTCCTTGGGACTAAATTGTCCCACTTTCTAGTATATAAAAGTATACTTTTAATTACACTTTAAGTATAACAGTACTAAACTTTTAGTACACAACTAGTTTACATCAATGTTTTTAGCTTGTTCTACAATTATACTAAAATAATAATTATACTGATTGTTTATTAATTAAATACTTGTAGCATTTCTAGCACACTTTGAAGTATAGTCTCAGTAAACTGTTTAGTAGTTTTATACTGAAAGTATACTCAGAATTTGTTAAGTGAACTTTACATTATACTTTAAGCATACTACTATGTCCCTATTAGGTATTAATTTGTATACATTTTGTTATATGAATATCTGAACAAATAAAGCATCAAAAGAAAGAACAGAATTTCTGCTTGTAAACAGAAACATTTTATTCTAGCTTCATGCATTATTTAGTTTAAACACTTGAATGTGGGTAAGTTTCATAAATAAAAATAAAGAAATAAACATTTTGAACAAAAAGCTGAAAAAAGACTATGAATGAGTCGCTCAACACCCTAAAGCTTGACAGTCATTATTACCCTCTTCGTCGGGTTGACATTTTATTCCATAACGTCAGATGATCGTGTTAGACTAAGGCTGTATCCGAAAACTGAAAAATGCTGCCTTCGGAGGATGCATTTCAAGGTAGGAAGGCATCAAGGCAGGTCAAATAAAAATAAAGATGGCATCTGAAAGTTGTGTTTGGTGGTTCGTTTGTGTGTAAATGTATATTTCTGATTAACGTTTTGCACTTTTGATGTTATTTCTAGTGAGAAATTAGTATTATAGTAGTTAAATATTTGTTTAGTTATCACCTATCTATTTTGTTGTAGATCATTAAACCGTTACGCTGCCTCAGAAGCCTGTCCGAAGTCAGTTTCGTGAGATGTCTTCATGCAGAAACGCTGCCTGCAAAGTCATTGCCTCGTAAGGCAGCGAGGCAGCAACTCAGCTGCCTAAGTTTTCGGATGCGGCCTACTCCTGGAAGCAACTGTTGTTTCGGTTTCTTCTTCACTTGTGTTTTTTTGGAAATTCTGCACAGAAGATGTGTACTAGCGCTACTATATAACAATGGAAACATGGATTTTAGGAGCACAATATAGCTCAAAGGTTATACTTTTAAAATTACTACCTGTAATTTTAGGTAGGCTTTACTTCTGAGAAGTACATAAAAAGTAGCCAAAGTATACTTTCCTATTTTCAGTTTAAAAGTAGTATACTAATATCACACTTGAATAAACTTATTTTTCATAAGGGTTTGTATAAATGTGTTTGCTAAATAAATGTAAATTCATTGAAAAGTTAATTTAGCTAAGCTTTAAAGAGGGAATCTCTAAAAACTATCGCTAAAGCAGCGTTTCAGTCAGTTAACCTCAATGATTAAAATAAGAACAACAATAATACTGATACTAATTTGAATAATAAACCGAGTGCTTGAATGAATATGCGTGGTTTCAGATCAGCATAACACTACTTGAATAAACACACAGGATTAGGCTGAATGATCCTTTTTTGCCATGGATTTTTTATTTATTTATTTCGTGCCGATAATACAAAAGATCTTAACCCAGCAGTGAGATGTTTCCACAGAGTTGGGCTCCTGACGCGCTGATCTCTGCCTGCTTTAAAAACACAGAATTCATCATCATTTGCTGAAGAGCCTCTCCTTCATTGTTTCCAACTCATCCCTCTAAAACCCACAAACACTTGTGTTCCGGCGAAACCGGCCGAAGCTGACAGATTTCCCGTGCTGTAAATTTGAGGAGCATGTCAAGTGTGCTTGTGGTTAGGCACAGGGTCATTAGGGGCAAATTAATTTAGCCTCATTAAGGTGTCAATTATTCAAACGTTCCGATGACATATGCGGAGAGAACGTGGATTTCCGCTGGATTCGCCACACTTTTGATTGCATTAGATGCAGACATGATTTGTGGAGATTGAAGATGAAGCTCAGAGTTGGAGAATCAGTCATCGAGACGCTGCTGAAAGTGGCAGTAAAGTATTTTACTCATTAACTGTGTCCACCTTCACATCGAAAGGCAAACCCACACAGAACGTAAAGCAAAGGTTTCTGCTCACAGCATTACACTACGCCTGTATTATTTATTCACCAATAAATAATGTCACCTGTAAATAGTATGTTTGTTTGCATAAAAAAAAATTATAAAAAAAAAAAAAAAATTATCGGCAAATCTGTTTTTAAAATGGCCGATATCGATAATCGGTAAAATGCTTAATATCGGCGCCGATAATCGGTCGACCCCTAGTTAGGGGTGTGTGATATATATCGTCTGTGATTTAATAGCTTTCCTGTAGCTCAACTGGTAGAGCATGGCGCTAGCAACGCTAAGATCATGGGTTCGATTCCCAGGGAAAGCAAGAGCTGATAAAATGTAGAAACTGTCACTTGAATGCAATGTAAGTCGCTTTGGATAAAAGCGTCTGATAAATGTCATATCATAATTTATGTTTTAACTATGTGCAATTAGACATTATCGAGTATTTTGCACAAACCAAACAAAACACCTACGGAGTGCACAAATACATTACGTGATGAAGTCTAGTGTGTTAAACAGTGTGTGTGCACAAACTGCACATTTAGAGTGTGTTCTTTCACTGCATGATTCAGTCTATTAAAATGCATCAAGAAAAATCACAAAAGATATGGGGGCAGAAAATGTATATATTTATATCATTTCATACAGTTAAAATCACATGAAGAGTGCTGTTTTTTTCTCTCAATAAATCAGCATGATTACAAATATGATATTGATTTTATACAACAGTTCAGTAAAATATAGATTAATATTAAGAGACTTACGTTTTACTATATTACCTGCTTTTGCTACATTTTGCTCTATATTTCAAATATATGTATTCTATGTTTTATGATCAAGGTTTAAAATATCAAAGCATTATGTATTTGTAACTGCAGGTTAAAGCACTCCATGTCCCTGTGAGCTGCATTAAACTGTGTGTAAATACATCTAAATATCATTCATATGCAACTTCTGCAAAGATTCATTTTATTGATACTGGTTTCACTTGTTTGGTGACAGCCGAGATGTCTTATTATTCTAATTGACTGATTAAGTGTAATAATTTGATTCAAAAGATGCACGCTTTTAGAAAAAAAAAAGGATTTATTAAAGGTAAAAATGCCCATAAAAGTAAAAATCTATTTAAACATATGAGAAGATTAATTTCTGTTGACTGATGTGAACTGACCACACAGAATATGAAGAATATCAAAAACTTCAGCTGTCCACGGCAGTCAGATATCAGCACAATAAAACAAATATTGTCTAATTATCGTTATAGTAAAAAACCCCTAAAATATCAAGATATCATATGTAGATATAATTTTTTTTCAATATCGCACACACCTACTGTCTGTCTCTATCTCGCATGTAATACACTCGCACACAAATACTTGCACTACTCACTTTGATTTAGAAATGTGTCATTTAATTATAGACAGCTTTTTGGCATTTATTATTTTAAACATCATAATGAATGAATGCCTGCTGAATATGGGATGACTGAAATTATGCATTCATTTATTTTGGATTGTTTATAAATCATGATTTTCAGCCATGAAAGGTATTGATTTTTATTATATATAAAGCAAAATGCACATCATAATGACATTATTTCTAATAATAATAATTATGATTATATTTACGTCAAATACATTATTTTATTTTAAAAGCAATTTTTTAACTGTTTTTGTTTTATTTTGTATTATTATTTTAAGTTTGTATTGCATACCTTTAACTAGTTTAATAAATGATTGAAATATGATATGTATTAAATGATGTTATGTAGTTTGTTTATTCAGTTTTACAGAATACATCTTTTGGTGGATGTTTATTGCCTCCTAGTGGTCACAATTAATTGAGCTCTTTTGAAAATATCTAATTGTAGAAGTAATTTACAGCATGAACGCCTAATGTGAGGCTAATGAACTCTGATTATTTTAGCAAATTCACAATTTATATCACCTAGACACTGAGCTTTAATATCTCTTTATAGTGTAATAATGTAACCGCAAGTGCTCTGGGATCTCTTATATTTATTAATTTGATGCATCCAAAAATAAAAAGTAATGACCGTGTAAATAAGGGTCCACCAGTTTTAGAATACTTCTTGAACTAAGGGGAAATGTTTTTGTCCATGTGTCTTTCTGCCTCCATTTGAGACTCTTTTAGAAAGAGTTTGACCTTCAGATGCTCCTGAGCTGCAAAGCTGATGCCAGAAGCATTTATTCCTGACCTCTGTGACCTTCTGCCCTTCAGTGTTAATCAAAACCTTCCTCTACGAAAGCCACTTCCACACACAGCGAGGGGAAAGCTGTAGTAATACATTGTCATCCTTCAGTATGTTATTTTCAGTGACCTCTAAGTGTAACCCTGAGCAGTCTGGACTGAAGGATGGTGTGCTTTCTCAAAACGCCGTTTCTCATTGGTTTGATGAGATTGAAGCAACTATTGACTTTTGTTGCAAAGATAGACTTTCTTTTTACAAGATATAATTTCTGTTTTCTAAAGACAGTGTCATTATTTGCAGCATGATTTCTTAGATCATTTACATTATTGTAACTTAGGTGAATTAAATTGATGCCACAGTAGTGAAACAGGTGAAATGAAATATATCTACCATTAGAAAATGTGTCACAAAATATGCTATAATCTGATATATGCTACACACATATACTACGCTTTTTCTTTGTTTTAAGAAATCAGTTTGTGATTTTATATAACCAAGGATGCTTGAAATTGAATAAAAGTGATTTGTAATATTTCAAACGATTTAGGTTGCAAATAAATGCTGTTTTTTTTAAATGTCTATTCATCAAAAATCCTTAAATTAATTATGGTGTCTGTAGAAATACGAAGCCGGACAACCGTTTTCAGCATTGATAATGAGCAGAAATGTTTTTTGATCAGTAAACCAGCATATTATACTGATTTCTGAAGATCATGTGACACTGAAGACCGGAGTAATGATGCTGAAAAATACAGCTGCACATCACAAGGAATAAATTACCTTTAAGTATATTTAAATAGAAAGCTGCCATTTCAAATTGTAGTAATATTTCACAATATTGCAGTTTTTTGTGGAATTTGATCGAATAAATGCAGCCTTAGTGAGCAAAATAAATTAATTTTTAAAAACATTTAACTGTAAAAAAATGTAATAAATATATGTAATGTAATAACAGTAATAAACTGTAAACTGTAATACATTTATTTATTAAAAAAATGTAATTTAAATTGTACAATTTGTAAAAAGTCGAAAATGTGTATAATATAGTATCAGCTAGTCATTCAGATATTAATGAGGAACATTAAGTGTCCTATAGAATAAAAATATAAGATTCATTTTTTGTGCAAAAATGGTTAATGTGTAATTGACCTTTTATTCTTCATACCCTTCAGTGTACACCTGGTGGCGCTGTTGTTCAAGTTTGTCTTCCTCTTCCATCATTTTCGATCTGAATCAAGCTGCTAGCAAACATTTTCCAGCACATGACTCCATATGTCTGGACTTTATCAAATCAGCCTGTCGTTCACAGTTACATCTCATTTTACCCTCCTTAGAGATCCGATCCGTCATTTCTGAACCCGAGTGTGGTTTCGAGAGTGTTGCTATTGTTTTAACGTGTTAATAGTTGTAATGCCACAAGAGACGAACACAGACCGTGAAGTCTCACTGGTTTCGACTACATGGCCTTGGTGGTTGTTTCAACCTGCTTTCACAGCAAGTGTCATTCTCACCCTGTCTAAAGCATCCCAACATGCACCTGGCTCCTGTTCAAAGTGTCTGGCCGTGTGCCATCCCAAACCGCTCCCTTTGTCAAACAGCACTATGATCCCATGTGAAATACAGCCGCTCAGTAAAGAGAAGTTCTGGCTCTGATCTCTTAGCTGGCAGACTGTTCTTCTCCAGCATGGATTGAAGCTCATGGGCTGCGTAATGAAGTGGAAACGCTGGGTTAAGGGTGTGTCGCTGCACCCGTTCCCTGTGGAAATGTGTATTATAGATGAGAGGTTAAGAGGGATACACGCTTATAAGATTCCCCCTTAAATATCACTATTAGCACATTCATTCAAATTCAATTAAAAGACATTCTGAAGCATTGTTACATGTATAAAAACAGTTATGCTAAGTCATAAAGACATCAGCAGATTTGTTTGGGATGTTGTATAATATGTAAAACAACGATTTTACGTTGATTAATAAAAGCAAATCTCATGTATATTTAGATGATAATAAATCAAAATATTGAATTAGTTCTACTGTTCAATAAAATCATTTTAAATTGTTATTAAGTTGTTATTATAAATGTTATTATTTGATATGTATGCAGCTTTGATTTTCAACAACACACGCACACACACACACACACACACACACACACGCATCTATCTAAATTGGTTGTTATTATGAGTGTGTGTGTGTATATATATATATATATATATATATGGGTACATCTAAAAAAAATTAATATGGTGAAAAAGTTTATTTTTTCTTGTAACTTATTTCAAAAAGTGAAACTTTCATATATTTTAGATTCATTACATAGCTAATGAAAGTGCAAAATCAGTCTCTCAAAATATTATAATATTTATATTTGAGTTTCAATAAATGACCATCCATACAGTATAAACTCTGTGTATCTCTTGTTCTTTGAAAGCACAATAATGGGGAACACTGCTGACTTAGCAATGGTCCAGAAGATGATCATTAACACCCCCACAAAGAGGAATAAAATAATAATAAACAAATAGGCAATGTACAAAATAGCACAAACACAATATATAATGTAGACATTAGACAATTATTTGTGTACAGGTCAAATTGAAATGAAAAAAATATATATATATGTGTGATGAAGGGGTCCAGAGTGATTTTAACAGCTCTTTCACTCTGGATGAGTACAGTTCTTGGACAGTGGGGAGGGTTGTACCAATGATTCGCTCAGCAGTCCCTACCCTCCGTAGTCTTCTGGGGTCAGATTTGGTATCTGAGCTGAACCAGACAGTTATTGACGTACAGAGGACGGATTCAATGATGGCAGAGTAGAACTGTTTCAGCAGCTCCTGTACTCCACACTTGCGTGCCAGTACCCTGTAATTGCTAGTTGTGAGTGTAGTTCACCTTTAGATTACGTTTATAGATTTATAAAGTGACTTTGATGTTGTTCTTGAATAATTCTGAACGTTTAAGAGATGCTTGGTGAGTTCCTGTTGATTCCTCACCTCATGAATGTAATTGAAGGCAGTGGGGGTGGGTGTGGATGGTGGAGGTGTGGAGAACACAGGCGGTCTGATGGTATCAGGCTTTGGCAGAGATCAGATCTCTGGCATCATCAGTGAACCTGCGGCGCTGCTGCATGGAGGAACCAGGTGCTGTCTATTCATTAGCATTAGCGCTGAAAGCTGCAGCCAGACGGGCTCGACGAGCGTCCTAAACCTGCAAACAGGTCTTATTCCCCAAGTCTTCATTTATTTTGCTTAGAGTTGGTTCATTGTCACATTAAAGAGTCAAAATATGCTTTCTTTTAAAGGCAAAAACATGTAAGTAATATAATTAAAGATTCTAAATACAAATTTTTGGGAGGGGGGGGGGTAACATTCTCTTATCTTGTTTATAATGAATGACCTATATCATTGTTGTTTTAATATCAATGATACATGATTATAGTTTTTGTTAATATTTAGATTTTATTGTTTATACTCTCATTTTAATTTTAGGTAAAGTTTTTTTTTTATGTTTTAGCTTTATTTTGATGTCTTTTTAATGATTATAACCTTGATTCATGTTCATATCTGTGAAGTCAGGCATATTAAATGGTATTGCTAAATTAAAACAAATTAATTGAGGTTTTAAAACATGAAACACATTTTAGGGGTGATGTCACTTCCTGTCAGTGTATTGTAGCTAGTCATTGATCATTCGCTACATGTTTCGATTATCTAAAGATCACCCATCTGTTCAAAAGGGAAAATGATAAGACAAATTATGCAAGATTCTTCTGTATAGACATGTTTGTAAACAGCTAGCAAATAATAAATTTAACCTCTATTTAATGTACTCTGTAAAAATGTGTAAAAACAGGGCACGATGTACTGTATTAATATGAGGGAATTTTCCGTATTGATGTTTTACAGGTGTTTACCTGTATTTTCAAAAAAATTGTAGTTATTTTAATTATATTTTAAATTAACGTGCCTAATCCAGGTGCACAGCAGGTATTTACAGAAGCTGCAGTAAAAGTACGCTGTGTATAACGACCCTGATTTGTGGTGTGTGTGCGTGTGTGTGTGTGTGTGTGTGTGTGTGTGTGCGCGCACAGATGCTGAAGGAAGGACAAACAATGAATGACCTCAGATAAGACATTCACTCTCCCCTTTGTTTCACAGTATGAGTTAAAATCAGGACATCCTTAATGTGATGAAGTTTTGTTTTATATATATACATATATACACACAGTCATGGCCAAAAATATCGCCACCCTTGGTAAATATGATGTGAAAATTAATTTGCATTGTTAATCCTTTTGATATTTTATTAAAAAAAATCACAAAAATCTAACCTTTCATTGGATAATCAGAAAATAAAATGGGGGAAATAAATGAAAAAAGGGAAAACAAAAATTCTCTAATACACATTGTCCACATTTAACGGCACCCATTTATTTACTTTTTGAAACCTCCATTGGCCAGTTTAACAGCTCTAAATGTTCTCTTATAATGTCTGATGAGGTTCGAGAACACCTGACAAGAGATCAGAGACCATTCCTTCATCCAGAATCACTCCAGATCCTTCAGATTCACATCTCCGTGTTAGTGCTCCTCTTCAGTTCAGCTCACTCATGTTCTTCAGGGTTCAGGTCAGAGGACAGGAATGGCCATCGCAGAAGCTTGGTTTTGTGTTCACTGACCCATTTTTGTGTTGTTTTTGAGGTTTGTGTTTGGGTTATTGTATGGTTGGAAGATCCCAACTCTGCCCATTATAAGATTTCTAACAGAGTCGGTCACTTGTTGATTTGTTTATCTGTTGGTATTTGATACAATCTATGATGTCATGCATCTAAACAAGATGTCCAGGACCTTCAGTAGAAATATAGGCCCACAACATCAAAAATAAAGCAGTATATTTCATTGCACACATGGGGTACTTTTTATCCCTGTGTTCATTAAACTCATCTTGAGTGTTTGCTGCTAAAAAGCAATTTTTTAGTTTCATCTGAGCATAGAAGCCAGTCCCGTTTGAAGTTCCAGTTGTGTCTGATAACTGAATATGCTGGAGTTTGTTTTTGGATGAGCTAGGATCAATTTTCCTGAAACCCTCCCAAACAACATGTGATCACAATTTTCTTTTAAGGTTGTCTGACCCCAAGACTCAACTATTTTCTGCAATTCTCCAGCTGTGGTCCTTGGAGGGTCTTTAGCCCAGGGATCCTCAAATCTGCACCATTCCTGCATAATTTAGCTCTAACCCTAATCAAACACTTTTATCTTATTGACAAAGTACGTGAATGAGTGGTCATGATACAGGAATTTCTAACTTCAATACCTTGAAAAATAACAATATTAAAGCACCCATGTACCGGAAGTTGCTACTGACTTCAGTGTCGTGATATACTGTATTTCAGAGTGAAATGGAATATTGAATAAAGGGCAGGGTTTTATTGTGGAGCACCTCCTCTCTTGCTCATTGCAGATTCACGTTGGATAGGAGTGGTTAAGAATACCTGCTACGTTGTTATGTCTGACATTACGCTTTCACCGCTTCTGGGTCCGCCCCAAGAAAACTCCAAACTGTGCTAATATTCACCCACGATGTCATGGAATACTGAATAAATTATAACTCTAACCTTTATCTCCGTTCTGAAATCCCACATGGCCTGACAGTAATTCAGCTAAAATATTAGTGTCTGGACACTGTGAGCATGGAGACTGTAGTGTGCACAGCACATTTTTAAATGCTTAGCTTAAATATGTAATATTAATAAAATAGTGCTCATAAATGGCTGTTGAGATAGTATTCTCAAGTGAAATGAATAGAGGCTTAGACCCGGAAACAGCAGTCCTTACGTCAGACGTAACAAAAGGATTCTTCCCAAGCTGTCAAACTGATGTCATCAAAGCGAGAACGCCATTCCAGAGCAGAAAACTATAGGCTATATGGGAGATACTGTAAAGACTGGTCAAAGGCAGGGGATCCAAGTGCAGTAATATATATTTATTGGACAGAGGCAGAATCACACAGGCAATGGTCAGAGGGCATAACAGGAATATCGGAGGCAGAGCAGAGACGTAAACAATACCAGGCAGTGGTCGAGGTCACAGGCACAGGTTCAGAAGTCCAAGGTCAGGCAGTCCGGGGTCACACACAGAGATAACCGATACGGGAAGAACGCTCAGAAATGTAGCCAGGGCAAAACAAGACTTCGCAGTGAGGGAGTGTTTGTGTGCTGCTTTTATGTGAGTGAGTGAATGAGGTGCAGGTGTGGTGAGGCAATTAGGGTTGATGAGTGAATGGTGACAGCTGTGTGATTGGTGTAATGGTGGACGGGAATGTGTGAGTGCAGTGCATGATGGGAGATGTAGTCCATGGGTGATGTGCAGTAGAGTGAGTGGTAACCAGATTCATGACAGAGCCCCCCCCCAAAGAGCGGCTTCCAGACGCTTACACAAAGCATACTCCAGGAGGGTGTGGAGCGGAGGTGGAACCGGGGGAGGGAATGGAGGGCCAGGTCCATGTGGGGCCAATAAGGCAGGAGCCCACCAGGGCGGGGCGGAGGAGACAGCAGAGACGTGAAGTGACACTGGGTAAACTGCTGTGGCGTGAGGTGACTCTGGCAGGTCGGCGGAGACGTGAGGTGACTCTGGCAGGTCGGCGGAGACGTGAGGTGACTCTGGCAGGTCGGCGGAGACGTGAGGTGACTCTGGCAGGTCGGCGGAGACGTGAGGTGACTCTGGCAGGTCGGCGGAGACGTGAGGTGACTCTGGCAGGTCGGCGGAGACGTGAGGTGACTCTGGCAGGTCGGCGGAGACGTGAGGTGACTCTGGCAGGTCGGCGGAGACGTGAGGTGACTCTGGCAGGTCGGCGGAGACGTGGGGTGACTCTGGCAGGTCGGCGGAGACGTGGGGTGACTCTGGCAGGTCGGCGGAGACGTGGGGTGACTCTGGCAAGGTCGGCGGAGACGTGGGGTGACTCTGGCAGGTCGGCGGAGACGTGGGGTGACTCTGGCAGGTCGGCGGAGACGTGGGGTGACTCTGGCAGGTCGGCGGAGACGTGGGGTGACTCTGGCAGGTCGGCGGAGACGTGGGGGTTGACTCTGGCAGGTCGGCGGAGACGTGGGGTGACTCTGGCAGGTCGGCGGAGACGTGGGGTGACTCTGGCAGGTCGGCGGAGACGTGGGGTGACTCTGGCAGGTCGGCGGAGACGTGGGGTGACTCTGGCAGGTCGGCGGAGACGTGGGGTGACTCTGGCAGGTCGGCGGAGACGTGGGGTGACTCTGGCAGGTCGGCGGAGACGTGGGGTGACTCTGGCAGGTCGGCAGAGACGTGGGGTGACTCTGGCAGGTCGGCGGAGACGTGGGGTGACTCTGGCCAGGTCGGCGGAGACGTGGGGTGACTCTTGGCAGGTCGGCGGGAGACGTGGGGTGACTCTGGCAGATCAGGCGCCCACCAGGGCGGAGCAGACATGACAGGCGCCCATCCAGGGCGGAGCAGACATGACAGGCGCCCTCCAGGGCGGAGCAGACATGACAGGCGCCCTCCAGGGCGGAGCAGACGAGACAGACGCCCACCAGGCGGAGCAGACGTGACAGACGGCCCTCCAGGGAGGAACAGATGAGACAGACGCCCTCCAGGGAGGAACAGACGAGACAGACGCCCACCAGGGCGGAGCAGACGGGACAGACGCCCACCAGGGCGGAGCAGACGAGACAGACGCCCACCAGGGCGGAGCAGACATGACAGGCGCCCTCCAGGGCGGAGCAGACGAGACAGACGCCCACCAGGGCGGAGCAGACGAGACAGACGCCCACCAGGGCGGAGCAGACATGACAGGCGCCCTCCAGGGCGAAGCAGACGAGACAGGCGCCCACCAGGGCGGAGCAGACGAGACAGACGCCCACCAGGGCGGAGCAGACGAGACAGACGCCCACCAGGGCGGAGCAGACGAGACAGACGCCCTCCAGGGCGGAGCAGAGATCCCTGGCCGAGACTGGGACCTAGAGGAAATGGAGACACAAGAGGCAGAGAGAGCACATTTGGTTTCAGGAACCGAGGCAGGGAGTTTAAGCGGCCATGGTAGATCCGGGGACTCGGGCAGCCATGACGGAATCAGGGGACCTCATGGGCCATGGCGGGTCCCGGGGTCTCCGTGAGCAATGGAGGGGAGCTCCCTCCATGAAAGTTCCTTGGTGAACTCCACTACCTCGAGGTGGCCTCTGGAAGCGCTAATCTCGGTGGCGCTCGTGCGCGGCTCGATGACTCTCTTGGGGCACTGCAGGTGGCTCTGACTCTCTTGGGCGCTCGGTAGAACTGGACGGAACCAGCGGAGGCATTGTTGAGCTGGGCGGGACCAGCGGAAACGAAGGAGAGCTGGGCGGGACCAAGCGGCGAAGGAGGAGCTGGGCTGGGGACCAGCTGGGCGCAAGGAGAGCTGGGTCGGGACCAGCAGAGACGAAGGAGGAAGCTGGGACTCTGTGAGCTCCTGGATCGGAGCGGCCTCTGGAGCGGAAGGACTCTGTGAGCTCCTGGATCGGAGCGGCCTCTCGGAGCGGACTCTGCGAGCTCCCGGATCCGCTGAGCGGCCTCTGGAGCTAGACGCTGCAAGAGGCTCCGAGATACGGAGCGGGCTCTGGAGCGGACTCTGCGAGCTCCCGGGTACGGAGCGGGCTCTGGAGCGGACTCTGCGAGCTCCCGGGTACGGAGCGGGCTCTGGAGCGGACTCTGCGAGCTCCCGGGTACGGAGCGGGCTCTGGAGCGGACTCTGCGAGCTCCCGGGACGGAGCGGCCTCTGGAGCGGACTCTGCGAGCTCCCGGGACGGAGCGGCCTCTGGAGCGGACTCTGCGAGCTCCCGGGACGGAGCGGCCTCTGGAGCGGACTCTGCGAGCTCCCGGGACGGAGCGGCCTCTGGAGCGGACTCTGCGAGCTCCCGGGACGGAGCGGCCTCTGGAGCGGACTCTGCGAGCTCCCGGGACGGAGCGGCCTCTGGAGCGGACTCTGCGAGCTCCCGGGACGGAGCGGGCTCTGGAGCGGACTCTGCGAGCTCCCGGGACGGAGCGGGCTCTGGAGCGGACTCTGCGAGCTCCCGGGACGGAGCGGGCTCTGGAGCGGACTCTGCGAGCTCCCGGGACGGAGCGGGCTCTGGAGCGGACTCTGCGAGCTCCCGGGACGGAGCGGGCTCTGGAGCGGACTCTGCGAGCTCCTGGGACGGAGCGGGCTCTGGAGCGGACTCTGCGAGCTCCTGGGACGGAGCGGGCTCTGGAGCGGACTCTGCGAGCTCCTGGGACGGAGCGGGCTCTGGAGCGGACTCTGCGAGCTCCTGGGACGGAGCGGGCTCTGGAGCGGACTCTGCGAGCTCCTGGGACGGAGCGGGCTCTGGAGCGGACTCTGCGAGCTCCTGGGACGGAACGGGCTCTGGAGCGGACTCTGCGAGCTCCTGGGACGGAGCGGGCTCTGGAGCGGACTCTGCGAGCTCCTGGGAGAGCCACTCCGTAAAAGGAGAGCCACTCAGCTGTAGTGCGGTAACGATATACTTCTCCAACGTCCATTTAGGATCATGCAGCGGCATGATTGAACGGAGAGGTTCAGATAAGCCCCTTGAAAAAATATCATTAAGCATATTTTATCTGTATGAGTCAGGTGTGCCAGTTCGAGAAAGTCCACCACATAATCCTCAATGGACCTTGTACCCTGGCGGAGTAACATCAATTTTACTGCTGGATTCATCCTTGGCGAAGTCTTCTGTAAAGACTGGTCAAAGGCAGGGGATCCAAGTGCAGTAATATATATTTATTGGACAGAGGCAGAATCACACAGGCAATGGTCAGAGGGCATAACAGGAATATCGGAGGCAGAGCAGAGACGTAAACAATACCAGGCAGTGGTCGAGGTCACAGGCACAGGCACAGGTTCAGAAGTCCAAGGTCAGGCAGTCCGGGGTCACACACAGAGATAACAGATACGGGGAAGAACGCTCAGAAATGTAGCCAGGGCAAAACAAGACTTCGCAGTGAGTGAGTGTTTGTGTGCTGCTTTTATGTGAGTGAGTGAATGAGGTGCAGGTGTGGTGAGGCAATTAGGGTTGATGAGTGAATGGTGACAGCAGTGTGATTGGTGTGTAATGGTGGACGGGAATGTGTGAGTGCAGTGCATGATGGGAGATGTAGTCCATGGGTGATGTGCAGTAGAGTAGAGTGTGGTAACCAGATTCATGACAGATACTGTGCATAATGAGTAATTGAACCGGTCAGATATTTCAGTATCGGTATCAAAATATATATTCATGATAACACTACCATGTAGTTCGTTTCTCTAAACTTTGAGTCCATCTATTACTCTGAGCTCCCTCACGGTCCGATCAGCTCTTCAACCGTGCTGCAGCGGGGTTTTCCCAGGGTTCAGATATCAGGGCTTTTATTGCTCTGTTTACGATCGGATGTCTTTATTGGATACTGAAGTGCTGTCAAAGGTTTGAATTTTAATTCAAATTGTGGGCAGCGTACTCCGTAACGAACTATGATTTAAAAGAAACAAATTAGATTATTGTGCTTAATTTGTACTTAAGTACAAGGAAAAGTACAGCTTAAAAAATATACTCAAAAAAGTACAAGTACTCGAAAAAAATACTTAATTACTGCAACGTGAATAGTTGTAATTCATTACCTCCATACTGGTCGCCCATTTGTAGGTATAAATGCATAGTCTCGTGGTGTAAGTGCATTAATGAATCTTTACTGAATGGTATCGATGGGCCATGAAAGAGAGGCCTGAATTTAAGGCTTGTGTTTTTAATCTGGAGATTGTTCAAATACGCCTCTCTCCAAAGCCTGGATTAAATGCAATCCTCCCTATGGGCAGAAAACATCCTGGAGCTTCAACTCTAATTGGCTTTGGTTTTTACAAAACCCACGAAAACAATGAGTAGCTGACAGCTTAGAAAAAACAAAGCAATATTACTTCTTCCATTTGTAATGTAACCTGAAATATTGATTGTGACCATGCAATTTGTCAACTGTTTTAATGTGACTACTTCTATTCACTTACTGTATTCGCATTGTGAATGAAAACCCATCAGTGTACTTATATGAGTTTGTGTGCATCTATGAATTATTTATCTAGATTGGCTCCAGGCGCCCTGTTTATATTGAGTGTTATTTATTCACATTGTCCAAGAATGTAGTGCAAGTGGTTTGATCTTCCACCGAAATATCCATTCAGTTCATTCCACACACATTGTCTGCCTCTTATAAAGAAGAAAAATACAGTGATGTGAGTACATGAGTGATGCAAGTTTGGGTTTGTATTGACAAAACACAGAGGACGTTAATGTACAAGCACAGCCTCCATCCCCATCTCTCTGTACTTTAATGCTCTACAGCTCATGCTCTTAATGTTATGAACGTTTATTTGTGGCATCTGGATGGTTCTGCTGGCTGATTCATGTTCAGTACAAACACATCCAGACACTGAACAGACATGAGTAACATGAATGAGGAAAAAACAGTGAATGATTAGGGGCCCTATTTTAACGATGTAAGCGCATGGTGCACTCAGGGCATGTCTGAATCCACTTTTGCTAGTTTAACGACTGGAAAACGGTATAAACGGGTTGTCCCTATTCTCTTAATCTTAATGAGTAATGGGTGTTTTTTGGGCGTAATGTGCAATAAACCAATCAGAGTCTCATCTCCCATTCCCTTTAAGAGTGAGTTGCGCTCGTACCAGGTCCAGTGCGGATTCGCTATTTAAACAGCGTAATTTTAAGGTGCACAGACTGAACGCGTCTCCAGAGAGCAAATTGGATCTGCTCATGCACGAGCACATAGGTAGGCTAAAGGCCAAAGTATACTTCACTTTGTACACGTACAGCGTACACCCCGGATTTTTGTAACCTGGCGTACTTTGTACACGCAGGTCGCCCATGCGCATTAAACTCTCTTGCAGTAATTAGTTTATCCCCAAGGTGGAAACGCTGCCCCAAAGCAGTTTCAGTTCCTCAAAATAGCAATGCACCAACAATGCGCCTGAACACACCTCGTTTTCAGACCAGCACACACATGAGCACACCCATGAGCGCAAATGCATTTGCTATTTAAAAAACCGTAGAGCAGGACGGGAAAATGATTACTGCATCGGGCTGAAACTAGCAAAACACTTGTGGTGTATGATAGGGCCCTAGAAGAGAAACACAGACAAAAACCTTTGATCAGAGATGTCAAGATCAGTTAACAGAGCTCATCTATCCATCTATCGTTTCATCGTTCTGGTATTCTATCTATCATTCTGGCATTCTGTCTATTGTTCTGTCTATTCTCTGTCATATTACATCAGTTTGTCAGCCTCCTGTGTGTTTTTTGTCTTCTCAGTGTTGGCACGCTGCTGCCGCTTTGGCTTTAATCTCAGGTTGAACACTCCTCTCTCACATCCTCTCTGATCTCTGCGAGCCGTCACACACCTGGACCTTTCGCTGACCTCAACACCTGTAGCATCGCCTCACCCGTGCAATATGTTGTGAGAATTATTTTTTCTTTTTTTTAAGAGAGTAAGGTTTGAGGTATTGCATTCAGTCAGTCACTTGATTTATATTATGAAAATGTTACCCCTTTATTGAACTTTGATGTACGTATGTTAATTCTGAAGACTATATAAATTGTAAAAGCTAAATTGTTTTAGGTTTTAAAAACACGATTTCAAGAACTGTTTAAAATGCATAATCACGTTGTACTTTAGTGCATTCCAGTATTGTCAGCTAAAACAAACAATAATTTTTTTAAGTTGTAAATGAAACAAGTGTTGTTGTCTCAGAGATCCAGCAAACCAGAATGACCACAAGCAACCAAAGAATTGGAGAATTTTCAAGGATTTGCAATTTAATCAATGTTCCATTCTAGGATTTAGTTCCACTTTGTTTGCTCTTTGTTGAAGGGAACTACAGAACGGGAACAAGCAAAACGACATTTAGTCCAACGAATTCCCTCCTGGCTGAGCGCTGGTCAACCAGGCTTTCCAAATACAACTGTACTGGTGAAGAATTATTTCTGCTGGCCGACTCTGGTGAAGTGCGTCGCTGATTCTGTGAACAGCTGCCAGGTATGTGCTCAAAATGTCTTGGACAGCTCACTGAAGGCTTGAATCTTTTTATACAAAACTTTACCATGCATATAATAGTCAAATGAAAGTCAAAACAGTCCTCTGACTGCTGTTACACTACATTTCACAAACTGAATCTGTGCAGCAAAGCATCTGTAACTGGCGCTGAGAGCTTCCTGATGTGGTTGACCATTGGAAAAAGAGCTCATAGTTACGCATAGGCAGACAGGTCTTCTTTGCAAATGTCTGACTATAGCTCAAACAAAACTTTTCAATATGTTTCAAAGATTCGCTGACATGAACTGTGGCAAATCTTGTGACTAGTCTGAGAAGTGCTTGTTCAGCCTGATGCCTGATATATGTAAAACCTGACTCTTGGGATTTGCATAAAGTAAATCACATTGGATTTTGCTGTTTTGCCATATTATTTTTGAATGTCCTGTTAATTTTGGTGAATTGGTTCATTTGAATGGTGCATATGAATGATTCATTGATTAATTTAGATAAATGTTGTTTGTTTGATTCTATTATATGAGTGTTTCTTGTTTTATTAGTTATTAGTTAGTTTTTTCAAATTTCATGCTGCCGTTCCAGTTGAGATCCTGATTGTTTTTTTTGTTTAATTCTAAAAAAATGAATGACCATCACCTGATATATTTAAAAATATATCTATTGCTGCGTCCCAATTTGCCTACTTGTACTATGCCCTAAAAGTATGTACTCTTTTTGTGAAGAAAAAGTACATACTTTTGAGTATGTAGCATTATAGTAGACATACTTCGTCATGGCTGCGTCTTTAACGTACTTAGTTGCTTAAGTTACGTGCTCCTTTAACTGTTTAAACTGCCTGTCAATCATCTTGTCTCAGTAACATTATCCACATTTAGTTGATTTATTTAAGAGAGAAATTAAGAGGCACATCGCGGGTCTTTCATGCCGAGAACTTTGCTCATGTGTTTGCGTAATGATGCATTTAAAAGTTAATGACCAAACGTATCATTATAAAAGTTCATAGTGTTGCTGAAGATTAAATAAAATGTGGATAACATTAAATTAATATTTTTTATCAGGTTAGACATTGATAATTTATCACTCAAATCCGTTTATCTCCCTGTCCGTTGGTCTCGCATATCCGCCATGTTTGTAGTTGTTTAATGCATGTTTGTAGTTCCAATCGAATACCCGTCCACCACGCAGTGTGTTGTGGGCAATATTAGCTGTTAGTGTGCATCGATCTGCACTTCGAATTCTGACCAGAAGTAAAAAAATACAAAACAATTAAGCTCAGATGAGCTTTATTTGTCACATACACAATTATACAGAGTATAACCAGCAGTGAAATGTGTTCTCTGCATTTAACCCATCCAAGTGCAGCAAACGCTGCAGCACCTGGGGAGTAGTTGGGGGTTCGGTGCCTTGCTCAAGGGTCTCACCTCAGTCGTGGACAATTCTTGCTGGAGCCGAGATTCGAACCCACAACCTCGGGTTACAAGTCCGATGCTCTATCCACTAGGCCACAAGTAGTAGTAGACCATCCAGGAATATTTGGCATTATTTTTTAAACATACTATGATTTGGCACATACTAATTATATTTCGAATACTGTTTAGGATGGATATTATGCGAATTGGGACTCAGCAATTCTCTTTAACTACTTTTGGTTAGTAACATGAAGCTTAACTGTTAAATTCTAAGTATAAGTTCTATATGCTTCAGCTGTGATTTTGGGTACAGATGGAGTACTGACGCATCTACAGGCTACGCTTCCCCTCATCATTAGCAGGTCTGTGTCAGCCAGCGGCCCAGAGGGAGTTCAGAGAGGACCGGAGTTGTGAGATGAGGTGAAAGCCGCCCATATTCCCACAGTGACGGTACAGTCTGTTCACATTATCAGGTTACAGAATCCATGGCAACATGGGACGTCTCGGCATTTTGGGATTAAATTGGACCAGCCTCACTCACGCTTTTTATTTCTATCTCTTTTCTTTACATACAAAAGATTAAAAACTATACAAATATATATTATATTATGCTCACCATGCATTTATTTGATCAAAATATAGTTAAAAAAAACAATAGTATTCGATTTTGAAATAACTGATTTCTATGTTAATGTTAAAATGTAATCTAATACTGTGATGCAAAGCTGAATTTTGATCCTCATTACTCCAGTCTTCAGTGTCACATGATCCTTCAAAATGAATTCTAAAATGCAGAATGCTGCTCAAGAAACAGTTCTTATTTTTGATCAGTGTTGAAAACAGTTGTTTATACTTCATATTTTGGTGAAAACTGATACATTTTTTCAGGATTCTTTGACTTGAAAGGTCTAAACAACATAATTTATTTGAAATCTAAATCTTTTATAACATCGTAAATGTCTTTACTGTCACTTTTGATCAGTTTAATGCATCCGTGCTGAATAAGATGATTATTTCTTCTTTAATATTTGAGTATTTTTTGGTAAGTAGAGCATCACTATTATTATTGCTCACACTTGGGTGCACTTAGATACTTTTTATTCTGAGAGATGTTATTTTACACCATTTGTGCCTTGACTTTCTTCAATGTTTGTTAACCGTTGTTGTAATCTTTAGCACTGAAGATAGTCCAGTACTGACTGAAATGTGTTAGTGCACTTTAGTTTTTGTTGTAATAATAAATAATACATTTTTGCTCAATGGACCTTGAACTTGACATTTGTTTGGCGTGCGGATTCCTTTTTTTCTTTTAGTATTTTTTAGTATTTCTTTCCATTGATTGAATCTATGCACCCAATTATATTTGATCTTTTACACAACTGGCACAGAATTGACGTCATTTGCAATACTTCTCTAAAATTTCACTTAAAGGGTTAGTTCACCCAAAAATGAAAATTACCCCATGTTTTACTCAAAGCATCCTAGGTGAATATAATTACATTTTTTCAGACGAATCCAGTCGGATTTATAATATCATTTTTCTTGCTCTTTCAAGCTTTAGAATGGGAGAAGGTGGGTTTTTTGTTCAACTGTCCAAAAGTAGTCAAATAAAGTGCACTCATCCATAATAAAACGTGCATCACACAGCTCCAGGGGGTGAATAAAGGCCTCCTGTAACAAATCGATGCTTTTTTGTAAGAAAAATATTTAAAATGTGACTTTTTTTCCTCACTTCCGCTGACAGAAGTGCAAGCCGTTCCGGGCGGATGACGCATGACGTATGCCTCTGAGAAATCCTAGTCTCACGAGTTTGTTTACAGGACCAAAGGAGCGTCAGTCGCTAGAGCGCCTCTTTTTGAGGTCAGGGGAGTGAGGTTTACACACAGCCCTTACTGGCATACATCCGTTACACTCACCCCC
>QVTF01006156.1:0-27807 GCA_003573665.1 Oxygymnocypris stewartii
CTCTAAAATGACTTTTTGCAAAAAGCTCAAACTCATGAAAATCTGTCTTCTGCATTGCAAAAAACAGTTAATTTCATTAGAAAGAAAATTTTCATGTAGTTGAGCTTTGCTCTTAAAATTGCATTAACAACTTTTTCTCACTGAGAGAGAAGCTTTTGAGCATTTGTGGCTTTGCATTCTCATCATGTGCTTAATTGCACTAAAGACAGAATTGGTGTTCTTAGAAGCTCTAAAGAAGTGATTTTGCTCTTAAAATTGCATTTAGCAACTTTTTCTGACTGAGAGAGAAGCTTTTGAGCATTTGTGGCTTTGCATTCTCATCATTGCTTAATTGCACTAAACACAGAATAGGTGTTCTTAGAAGCTCTAAAGAAGTATTTTGTGCAATTAAGCTCTAAAATGACTTTTTCTGCTAAAAGCTCAAACTCATGAAAATCTGTCTTCTGCATTGCAAAAAAGTTAATTTCATTAGAAAGAAAATATTTTCATGTAGTTGAGCTTTGCTCTTAAAATTGCATTTAGAAACTTTTTCTCACTGAGAGAGAAGCTTTTGAGCATTTGTGGCTTTGCATTCTCATCATTTGCTTAATTGCACTAAACACAAAGGTGTTCTTAGAAGCTCTAAAGAAGTGATTTTGTGCAATAAGCTCTAAAATGACTTGTTCTGCAGAAAAGCTCAAACTCATGAAAATCTGTCTTCTGCATTGCAAAAAACAGTTAATTTCATTAGAAAGAAAATATTTTCATGTAGTTGAGCTTTGCTCTTAAAATTGCATTTAGCAACTTTTTCTCACTGAGAAAGAGCTTTTGAGCATCTGTGGCCTTTGCATTCTCATCATTTGCTTAGATTGCACTAAACACAGAATAGGTGTTCTTAGAAGCTCTAAAGAAGTGATTTTGTGCAATTAAGCTCTAAAATGACTTTTCTGCAAAAAGCTCAAACTCATGAAAATCTGTCTTCTGCATTGCAAAAAACAGTTAATTTCATTAGAAAGAAAACATTTTCATGTAGTTGAGCTGTGCTCTTAAAATTGCATTTAGCAACTTTTTCTCACTGAGAGAAGCTTTTGAGCATTTGTGGCTTTGCATTCTCATCATTTGCTTAATTGCACTAAACACAGAATTGGTGTTCTTAGAAGCTCTAAAGAAGTGATTTTGTGCAATTAAGCTCTAAAATGACTTTTCTGCAAAAAGCTCAAACTCATGAAAATCTGTCTTCTGCATTGCAAAAAACTGTTAATTTCATTAGAAAGAAAATTTTCATGTAGTTGAGCTTGCTCTTAAAATTGCATTTAGCAACTTTTTCTCACTGAGAAGAAGCTTTTGAGCATTGTGGCTTTGCATTCTCATCATTTGCTTAGTTGCACTAAACACAGAATAGGTGTTCTTAGAAGCTCTAAAGAAGTGATTTTGTGCAATTAAGCTCTAAAATGACTTTTCTGCAAAAAGCTCAAACTCATGAAAATCTGTCTTCTGCATGCAAAAAACAGTTAATTTCATTAGAAAGAAAACATTTTCATGTAGTTGAGCTTGCTCTTAAAATTGCATTTAGCAACTTTTTCTCACTGAGAGGAAGCTTTTGAGCATTTGTGGCTTTGCATTCTCATCATTTGCTTAATTGCACTAAACACAGAATTGGTGTTCTTAGAAGCTCTAAAGAAGTGATTTTGTGCAATTAAGCTCTAAAATGACTTGTTCTGCAAAAGAGCTCAAACTCATGAAACTGTCTTCTGCATTGCAAAAAACAGTTAATTTCATTAGAAAGAAAATATTTTCATGTAGTTGAGCTTTGCTCTTAAAATTGCATTTAGCAACTTTTTCTCACTGAAGAGAAGCTTTTGAGCATTTGTGGCTTTGCATTCTCATCATTTGCTTAGTGCACTAAACACAGAATAGGTGTTCTTAGAAGCTCTAAAAAGTGATTTTGTGCAATTAAGCTCTAAAATGACTTTTCTGCAGAAAAGCTCAAACTCATGAAAATCTGTCTTCTGCATTGCAAAAAACAGTTAATTTCATTAGAAAGAAAACATTTTCATGTAGTTGAGCTGTGCTCTTAAAATTGCATTTAGCAACTTTTTCTCACTGAGAGAGAAGCTTTGAGCATTTGTGGCTTTGCATTCTCATCATTTGCTTAGTTGCACTAAACACAGAATTGGTGTTCTTAGAAGCTCTAAAGAAGTGATTTTGCTCTTAAAATTGCATTTAGCAACTTTTTTCACTGAGAGAGAAGAAGCTTTTGAGCATTTGTGGCTTTGCATTCTCATCATTTGCTTAGTTGCACTAAACACAGAATAATATGGTGTTCTTAGAAGCTCTAAAGAAGTGATTTTGTGCAATTAAGCTCTAAAATGACTTTTTCTCTGCAAAAGCTCAAACTCATGAAAATCTGTCTTCTGCTTGCAAAAACAGTTAATTCATTAGAAAGAAAATTTTTCATGTAGTTGAGCTTTGCTCTTAAAATTGCATTTAGCAAAGTTTTTCTCACTGAGGGAGAAGCTTTTGAGCATTGTGGCTTTGCATTCTCATCATTTGCTTAATTGCACTAAACACAGAATTGGTGTTCTTAGAGCTCTAAAGAAGTGATTTTGCTCTTAAAATTGCATTTAGCAACTTTTTTTCACTGAGAGAGAAGCTTTTGAGCATTTGTGGCTTTGCATTCTCATCATTGCTTAGTTGCACTAAACACAGAATAGGTGTTCTTAGAAGCTCTTAAGAAGTGATTTTGTGCAATTAAGCTCTAAAATGACTTTTCTGCAGAAAGCTCAAAACTCATGAAAATCTGTCTTCTGCATTGCAAAAAACAGTTAATTTCATTAGAAAGAAAATATTTTCATGTAGTTGTGCTTTGCTCTTAAAATTGCATTTAGCAACTTTTTCTCACTGAGAGAGAAGCTTTTGAGCATTTGTGGCTTTGCATTCTCATCATTTGCTAGTTGCACTAAACACAGAATAGGTGTTCTTAGAAGCTCTAAAAAAGTGATTTTGTGCAATTAAGATCTAAAATGACTTTTCTGCAGAAAAAGCTCAAACTCATGAAAATCTGTCTTCTGCATTGCAAAAACCATTTAATTTCATTAGAAGAAAACATTTTCATGTAGTTGAGCTGTGATCTTAAAATTGCATTTAGCACTTTTTCTCACTGAGGGAGAAGCTTTTGAGCATTTGTGGCTTTGCATTCTCATCATTTGCTTAGTGTGCACTAACACAGAATTGGTGTTCTTAGAAGCTCTAAAGAAGTGATTTTGCTCTTAAAATTGCATTTAGCAACTTTTTTTCACTGAGAGAGAAGCTTTTTGAGCATTTGTGGCTTTGCATTCTCATCATTTGCTTAGTTGCACTAAACACAGAATATGTGTTCTTAGAAGCTCTTAAGAAGTGATTTGTGCAATTAAGCTCTAAATGACTTTTTCTGCAGAAAAGCTCAAACTCATGAAAATCTGTCTTCTGCTTTTGCAAAAAGTTAATTTCATTAGAAAGAAAATATTTTCATGTTAGTTGAGCTTTGCTCTTAAAGTTGCATTTAGCACTTTTTCTCACTGAGGAGAGCTTTTGAGCATTTGTGGCTTTGCATTCTCATCATTTGCTTAGTTGCACTAAAACACGAATTGGTGTTCTTAGAACTCTAAAGAAGTGATTTGCTCTTAAAATTGCATTAGCAACTTTTTTTTCACTGAAGAGAAGCTTTTGAGCATTTGTGGCTTTGCATTCTCATCATTTGCTTAGTTGCACTAAACACAGAATAGGTGTTCTTAGAAGCTCTTAAGAAGTGATTTTGGTGCAATTAAGCTCTAAAATGACTTTTTCTGCAGAAAAGCTCAAACTCATGAAAATCTGTCTTCTGCTTTGCAAAACTGTTAATTTCATTAGAAGAAATATTTTCATGTAGTTGAGCTTTGCTCTTAAAATTGCATTTAGCAACTTTTTCACTGAGAAAGAAGCTTTTGAGCATCTGTGGCTTTGCATTCTCATCATTTGCTTAGTTGCACTAAACACAGAATAGGTGTTCTTAGAAGCTCTAAAGAAGTGATTTTGTGCAATTAAGCTCTAAAATGACTTTTTCTGCAAAAAAGCTCAAACTCATGAAATCTGTCTTCTGCATCGCAAAAACCAGTTAATTTCATTAGAAAGAAACATTTTCATGTAGTTGAGCTGTGCTCTTAAAATTGCATTTAGCAACTTTTTCTCACTGAGGAGAAGCTTTTGAGCATTTGTGGCTTGTATTCTCATCATTTGCTTAGTTGCACTAACACCGAATTGGTGTTCTTAGAAGCTCTAAGAAGTGATTTTGTGCAATTAAGCTCTAAAATGACTTTTTTCTGCAAAAAAGCTCAAACTCATGAAAATCTGTCTTCTGCATCGCAAAACCAGTTAATTTCATTAGAAAGAACATTTTCATGTAGTTGAGCTGTGCTCTTAAAATTGCATTTAGCACCTTTTTCTCACTGAGGAGAAGCTTTGAGCATTTGTGGCTTTGCATTCTCATCATTTGCTTATTGCACTAACACGAATTGGTGTTCTTAGAAGCTCTAAAGAAGTGATTTTGCTCTTAAAATTGCATTTAGCAACTTTTTCTCACTGAGAGATAACTTTTGAGCATTTGTGGCTTGCATTCTCATCATTTGCTTAGTTGCACTAAACACAGAATAGCTGTTCTTAGAATCTCTAAAGAAGTGATTTGTGTGCAATTAAGCTCTAAAATGACTTTTTCTGCAGAAAGCTCAAACTCATGAAAATCTGTCTTCTGCATTGCAAAAAAACTGTTAATTTAATTAGAAGAAAACATTTTCATGTAGTTGAGCTTTGCTCTTAAATTGCATTTAGCAACTTTTTTCTCACTGAGAGAGAAGCTTTTGAGCATTTGTGGCTATGCATTCGCATCATTTGCTTAGTTTCACTAAACACAGAATAGGTGTTCTTAGAAGCTCTAAAGAAGTGATTTTGTGCAATTAAGCTCTAAAATGACTTTTTCTGCAAAAAAGCTCAAACTCATGAAAATCTGTCTTCTGCTCGCGCAAAAACCCGTTAATTTCATTAGAAAGAAAACATTTTCATGTTTGAGCTGTGCTCTTAAAATTGCATTTAGCAACTTTTTCTCACTGAGGGAGAAGCTTTTGAGCATTTGTGGCTTTGCATTCTCATCATTTGCTTAGTTTGCACTAAACACCGAATTGTGTTCTTAGAAGCCTCTAAAGAAGTGATTTTGCTCTTAAATTGCATTATGCAACTTTTTCTCACTGAGAGAGAAGCTTTTGAGCATTTGTGGCTTTGCATTCTCATCATTTGCTTAGTTGCACAAAACAGAATAGGTGTTTTAGAATCTCTAAAGAAGTGATTTTTGCAATTAAGATCTAAAATGACTTTTCTGCAGAAAAGCTCAAACTCATGAAATCTGTCTTCTGCATTGCAAAAACCGTTAATTTCATTAGAAAGAAAACATTTTAGTAGTTGAGCTGTGATCTTAAAATTGCATTTAGCAACTTTTTCTCACTGAGGGAGAAGCTTTTGAGCATTTGTGGCTTTGCATTCTCATCATTTGCTTAGTTGCACTAAACACCGAATTGGTGTTCTAGAAGCTCTAAAGAAGTGATTTTCGCTCTTAAAATTGCATTTAGCAACTTTTTTCACTGAGAGAGAAGCTTTTGAGCATTTGTGGCTTTGCATTCTCATCATTTGCTTAGTTGCACTAACACAGAATAGGTGTTTCTTAGAAGCTCTAAAGAAGTGATTTTGTGCAATTAAGCTCTAAAATGACTTTTCTGCAGAAAAGCTCAAGCTCATGAAAATCTGTCTTCGCATTGCAAAAAACGTTAATTTCATTAGAAAGAAAATATTTTCATGTAGTTGAGCTTTGCTCTTAAAATTGCATTTAGCAACTTTTCTCACTGAGAGAGAAGCTTTTGAGCATCTGTGGCTATGCATTCTCATCATTTGCTTAGTTGCACTAAACACAGAATAGGTGTTCTTAGAAGCTCTAAAGAAGTTATTTTGTGCAATTAAGCTCTAAAATGACTTTTTCTGCAAAAGCTCAAACTCATGAAATCTGTCTTCTGCATCGCAAAACCAGTTAATTTCATTAGAAAGAAAACATTTTCATGTAGTTGAGCTGTGCTCTTAAAATTGCATTTAGCAACTTTTTCTCACTGAGGAGAAGCTTTGAGCATTGTGGCTTTGTATTCTCATCATTTGCTTAGTTGCACTAAACACCGAATTGGTGTTCTTAGAAGCTCTAAAGAAGTGATTTTGCTCTTAAAATTGCATTTAGCAACTTTTTCTCACTGAGAGAGAAGCTTTTTAGCATTTGTGGCTTTGCATTCTCATCATTTGCTTAGTTGCACTAAACACAGAATAGCTGTTCTTAGAATCTCTAAAGAAGTGATTTTGTGCAATTAAGCTCTAAAATGACTTTTCTGCAGAAAAGCTCAAACTCATGAAATCTGTCTCTGCATTGCAAAAAACTGTTAATTTCATTAGAAAGAAAATATTTCATGTAGTGAGCTTTGCTCTTTAAATTGCGTTTAGCAACTTTTCTCACTGAGAAAGAAGCTTTTGAGCATTTGGGCTTTGCATTTCATCATTTGCTTAGTTGCACTAAACAGAATAGGTGTTCTTAGAAGCTCTAAGAAGTGATTTTGTGCAATTAAGCTCTAAAATGACTTTTTCTGCAGAAAGCTCAAACTCATGAAAATCTGTCTTCTGCATTGCAAAAAACAGTTAATTTCATTAGAAAGAAAATATTTTCATGTAGTTGTGCTTTGCTCTTAAAATTGCATTTAGCAACTTTTCTCACTGAGAGAGAAGCTTTTGAGCATTTGTGCTTTGCATTCTCATCATTTGCTTAGTTGCACTAAACACAGAATAGGTGTTCTTAGAAGCTCTAAAAAGTGATTTTGTGCAATTAAGATCTAAAATGACTTTTTCGCAGAAAAGCTCAAACTCATGAAAATCTGTCTTCTGCATTGCAAAAACCAGTTAATTTCATTTGAAAGAAAACATTTTCATGTTGAGCTGTGATCTTAAAATTGCATTTAGCAACTTTTTCTCACTGAGGGAGAAGCTTTTGAGCATTTGTGGCTTTGCATTCTCATCATTTGCTTAGTTGCACTAAACACAGAATTGGTGTTCTTAGAAGCTCTAAAGAAGTGATTTTGTGCAATTAAGCTAAAATGACTTTTTCTGCAAAAAAGCTCAAACTCATGAAAATCTGTCTTCTGCTTTGCAAAACTGTTAATTCATTAGAAAGAAAACATTTTCATGTAGTTGAGCTGTGATCTTAAAATTGCATTTAGCAACTTTTTCTCACTGAGGAGAAGCTTTTGAGCATTTGTGGCTTTGCATTCCATCATTTGCTTAGTTGCACTAAACACAGAATTGGTGTTCTTAGAAGCTCTAAAGAAGTGATTTTGCTCTTAAAATTGCATTTAGCAACTTTTTTTCACTGAGAGAGAAGCTTTGAGCATTTGTGGCTTTGCATTCTCATCATTTGCTTAGTTGCACTAACACAGAATAGGTGTTCTTAGAAGCTCTTAAAGTGATTTGTGCAATTAAGCTCTAAAATGACTTTTTCTGCAGAAAATCAAACTCATGAAAATCTGTCTTCTGCATTGCAAAAACAGTTAATTTCATTAGAAAGAAAATATTTTCATGTAGTTGAGCTTTGCTCTTTAAATTGCATTTAGCAACTTTTTCTCACTGAGAGAGAAGCTTTTGAGCATTTGGGCTATGCATTCGCATCATTTGCTTAGTTGCACTAAACACAGAATAGGTGTTCTTAGAAGCTCTAAAGAAGTGATTTTGTGCAATTAAGCTCTAAAATGACTTTTTCTGCAAAAAAGCTCAAACTCATGAAAATCTGTCTCTGCATCGCAAAAACCAGTTAATTTCATTAGAAAGAAAACATTTTCATGTAGTTGAGCTGTGCTCTTAAAATTGCATTTAGCAACTTTTTCTCACTGAGGGAGAAGCTTTTGAGCATTTGTGGCTTTGCATTCTCATCATTTGCTTAGTTGCACTAAACCGATTGGTGTTCTTAGAAGCTCTAAAGAAGTGATTTTGTGCAATTAAGCTCTAAAATGACTTGTTCTGCAAAAGAGCTCAAATCATGAAAATCTGTCTTTCTGCATTGCAAAAAACAGTTAATTTCATTAGAAAGAAAATATTTTCATGTAGTTGTGCTTTGCTCTTAAAATTGCATTTAGCAACTTTTTCTCACTGAGAGAGAAGCTTTTGAGCATTTGTGGCTTTGCATTCTCATCATTGCTTAGTTGCACTAAACACCGAATTGGTGTTCTTAGAAGCTCTAAAGAAGTGATTTTGTGGAATTAAGCTCTAAAATGACTTTTTCTGCAAAAAGTTCAAACTCATGAAAATCTGTCTTCTGCATCGCAAAAACCAGTTAATTTCATTAGAAAGAAAACATTTTCATGTAGTTGAGCTGTGCTCTTAAAATTGCATTTAGCAACTTTTTCTCACTGAGGGAGAAGCTTTTGAGCATTTGTGGCTTTGCATTCTCATCATTTGCTTAGTTGCACTAAACACAGAATTGGTGTTCTTAGAAGCTCTAAAGAAGTGATTTTGCTCTTAAAATTGCATTTAGCAACTTTTTCTCACTGAGAGATAAGCTTTTGAGCATTTGTGGCTTTGCATTCTCATCATTTGCTTAGTTGCACTAAACACAGAATAGCTGTTCTTAGAATCTCTAAAGAAGTGATTTTGTGCAATTAAGCTCTAAAATGACTTTTCTGCAGAAAAGCTCAAACTCATGAAAATCTGTCTTCTGCATTGCAAAAAAACTGTTAATTTCATTAGAAAGAAACATTTTCATGTAGTTGAGCTTTGCTCTTAAAATTGCATTTAGCAACTTTTTCTCACTGAGAGAAGCTTTTGAGCATTTGTGGCTATGCATTCGCATCATTTGCTTAGTTGCACTAAACACAGAATAGGTGTTCTTAGAAGCTCTAAAGAAGTGATTTTGTGCAATTAAGCTCTAAAATGACTTTTCTGCAAAAAAGCTCAAACTCATGAAAATCTGTCTTCTGCATCGCAAAAACAGTTAATTTCATTAGAAAGAAAACATTTTCATGTAGTTGAGCTGTGCTCTTAAAATTGCATTTAGCAACTTTTTCTCACTGAGGGAAGCTTTTGAGCATTTGTGGCTTTGCATTCTCATCATTTGCTTAGTTGCACTAAACACCGAATTGGTGTTCTTAGAAGCTCTAAAGAAGTGATTTTGCTCTTAAAATTGCATTTAGCAACTTTTTCTCACTGAGAGAGAAGCTTTTGAGCATTTGTGGCTTTGCATTCTCATCATTTGCTTAGTTGCACTAAACACAGAATAGGTGTTCTTAGAAGCTCTAAAGAAGTGATTTTGTGCAATTAAGATCTAAAATGACTTTTTCTGCAGAAAAGCTCAAACTCATGAAAATCTGTCTTCTGCATTGCAAAAACAGTTAATTTCATTAGAAAGAAAATTTTCATGTAGTTGAGCTTGATCTTAAAATTGCATTAGCAACTTTTTCTCACTGAGGGAGAAGCTTTTGAGCATTTGTGGCTTTGCATTCTCATCATTTGCTTAGTTGCACTAAACAGAATTGGTGTTCTTAGAAGCTCTAAAGAAGTGATTTTGCTCTTAAAATTGCATTTAGCAACTTTTTTCACTGAGAGAGAAGCTTTTGAGCATTTGTGGCTTTGCATTCTCATCATTTGCTTAGTTGCACTAAACACAGAATAGGTGTTCTTAGAAGCTCTAAAGAAGTGATTTTGTGCAATTAAGCTCTAAAATGACTTTTCTGCAGAAAAGCTCAAACTCATGAAAATCTGTCTTCTGCATTGCAAAAAACTGTTAATTTCATTAGAAAGAAAATATTTTCATGTAGTTGAGCTTTGCTCTTAAAATTGCATTTAGCAACTTTTTCTCACTGAGAGAGAAGCTTTTGAGCATTTGTGGCTTGCATTCTCATCATTTGCTTAGTTGCACTAAACACAGAATAGGTGTTCTTAGAAGCTCTAAAGAAGTGATTTTGTGCAATTAAGCTCTAAAATGACTTTTTCTGCAAAAAGCTCAAACTCATGAAAATCTGTCTTCTGCATCGCAAAAACAGTTAATTTCATTAGAAAGAAAACATTTTCATGTAGTTGAGCTGTGCTCTTAAAATTGCATTTAGCAACTTTTTCTCACTGAGGAGAAGCTTTTGAGCATTTGTGGCTTTGCATTCTCATCATTTGCTTAGTTGCACTAAACACGAATTGGTGTTCTTAGAAGCTCTAAAGAAGTGATTTTGTGCAATTAAGCTCTAAAATGACTTTTTCTGCAAAAAAGCTCAAACTCATGAAAATCTGTCTTCTGCATTGCAAAAACAGTTAATTTCATTAGAAAGAAAACATTTTCATGTAGTTGAGCTGTGCTCTTAAAATTGCATTTAGCAACTTTTTCTCACTGAGGAGAAGCTTTTGAGCATTTGTGGCTTTGCATTCTCATCATTTGCTTAGTTGCACTAAACACAGAATAGGTGTTCTTAGAAGCTCTAAAGAAGTGATTTTGTGCAATTAAGCTCTAAAATGACTTTTTCTGCAGAAAAGCTCAAACTCATGAAAATCTGTCTTCTGCATTGCAAAAAAAGTTAATTTATTAGAAAGAAAACATTTTCATGTAGTTGAGCTGCTCTTAAAATTGCATTTAGCAACTTTTTCTCACTGAGAGAGAAGCTTTTGAGCATTGTGGCTTTGCATTCTCATCATTTGCTTAATTGCACTAAACACAGAATTGGTGTTCTTAGAAGCTCTAAAGAAGTGATTTTGTGCAATTAAGCTCTAAAATGACTTTTTCTGCAAAAAGCTCAAACTCATGAAAATCTGTCTTCTGCATTGCAAAAAACAGTTAATTTCATTAGAAAGAAAATATTTTCATGTAGTTGAGCTTTGCTCTTAAAATTGCATTTAGCAACTTTTTCTCACTGAGAGAGAAGCTTTTGAGCATCTGTGGCTTGCATTCTCATCATTTGCTTAGTTGCACTAAACACAGAATAGGTGTTCTTAGAAGCTCTAAAGAAGTGATTTTGTGCAATTAAGCTCTAAAATGACTTTTTCTGCAAAAAGCTCAAACTCATGAAAATCTGTCTTCTGCATCGCAAAAACTTAATTTCATTAGAAAGAAAACATTTTCATGTAGTTGAGCTGTGCTCTTAAAATTGCATTTAGCAACTTTTTCTCACTGAGGGAGCTTTTGAGCATTTGTGGCTTTGCATTCTCATCATTTGCTTAGTTGCACTAAACACCGAATTGGTGTTCTTAGAAGCTCTAAAGAAGTGATTTTGCTCTTAAAATTGCATTTAGCAACTTTTTCTCACTGAGAGAGAAGCTTTTGAGCATTTGTGGCTTTGCATTCTCATCATTTGCTTAGTTGCACTAAACACAGAATAGGTGTTCTTAGAATCTAAAGAAGTGATTTTGTGCAATTAAGCTCTAAAATGACTTTTTCTGCAAAAGCTCAAACTCATGAAAATCTGTCTTCTGCATTGCAAAAACTGTTAATTTCATTAGAAAGAAAATATTTTCATGTAGTTGAGCTTTGCTCTTAAATTGCATTTAGCAACTTTTTCTCACTGAGAAAGAAGCTTTTGAGCATTTGTGGCTTTGCATTTCATCATTTGCTTAGTTGCACTAAACACAGAATAGGTGTTCTTAGAAGCTCTAAAGAAGTGATTTTGTGCAATTAAGCTCTAAAATGACTTTTTCTGCAGAAAAGCTCAAACTCATGAAAATCTGTCTTCTGCATTGCAAAAACAGTTAATTTCATTAGAAAGAAACATTTTCATGTAGTTGAGCTTGCTCTTAAAATTGCATTTAGCAACTTTTTCTCTGAGGAGAAGCTTTTGAGCATTTGTGGCTTTGCATTCTCATCATTTGCTTAATTGCACTAAACACAGAATTGGTGTTCTTAGAAGCTCTAAAGAAGTGATTTTGTGCAATTAAGCTCTAAAATGACTTTTTCTGCAAAAAGCTCAAACTCATGAAAATCTGTCTTCTGCATTGCAAAAAACAGTTAATTTCATTAGAAAGAAAATATTTTCATGTAGTTGAGCTTTGCTCTTAAAATTGCATTTAGAAACTTTTTCTCACTGAGAAAGAAGCTTTTGAGCATCTGTGGCTTTGCATTCTCATCATTTGCTTAGTTGCACTAAACACAGAATAGGTGTTCTTAGAAGCTCTAAAGAAGTGATTTTGTGCAATTAAGCTCTAAAATGACTTTTCTGCAAAAAGCTCAAACTCATGAAAATCTGTCTTCTGCATTGCAAAAACAGTTAATTTCATTAGAAAGAAAACATTTTCATGTAGTTGAGCTGTGCTCTTAAAATTGCATTTAGCAACTTTTTCTCACTGAGAGAGAAGCTTTTGAGCATTTGTGGCTTTGCATTCTCATCATTTGCTTAATTGCACTAAACACAGAATTGGTGTTCTTAGAAGCTCTAAAGAAGTGATTTTGTGCAATTAAGCTCTAAAATGACTTGTTCTGCAAAAAGCTCAAACTCATGAAAATCTGTCTTCTGCATTGCAAAAAACAGTTAATTTCATTAGAAAGAAATATTTTCATGTAGTTGTGCTTTGCTCTTAAAATTGCATTTAGCAACTTTTTCTCACTGAGAGAGAAGCTTTTGAGCATTTGTGGCTTTGCATTCTCATCATTTGCTTAGTTGCACTAAACACAGAATAGGTGTTCTTAGAAGCTCTAAAAAGTGATTTTGTGCAATTAAGATCTAAAATGACTTTTCTGCAGAAAAGCTCAAACTCATGAAAATCTCTTCTGCATTGCAAAAACCAGTTAATTTCATTAGAAAGAAAACATTTTCATGTAGTTGAGCTGTGCTCTTAAAATTGCATTTAGCAACTTTTTCTCACTGAGGGAAGCTTTTGAGCATTTGTGGCTTTGCATTCTCATCATTTGCTTAGTTGCACTAAACACAGAATTGGTGTTCTTAGAAGCTCTAAAGAAGTGATTTTGCTCTTAAAATTGCATTTAGCAACTTTTTCACTGAGAGAGAAGCTTTTGAGCATTTGTGGCTTTGCATTCTCATCATTTGCTTAGTTGCACTAAACACAGAATAGGGTGTTCTTAGAAGCTCTAAAGAAGTGATTTTGTGCAATTAAGCTCTAAAATGACTTTTTCTGCAGAAAAGCTCAAACTCATGAAAATCTGTCTTCTGCATTGCAAAAACTGTTAATTTCATTAGAAAGAAAATATTTTCATGTAGTTGAGCTTGCTCTTAAAATTGCATTTAGCAACTTTTTCTCACTGAGAGAAGCTTTTGAGCATTTGTGGCTTTGCATTCTCATCATTTGCTTAGTTGCACTAAACACAGAATAGGTGTTCTTAGAAGCTCTAAAGAAGTGATTTTGTGCAATTAAGCTCTAAAATGACTTTTCTGCAGAAAAGCTCAAACTCATGAAAATCTGTCTTCTGCATTGCAAAAACGTTAATTTCATTAGAAAGAAAATATTTTCATGTAGTTGAGCTTGCTCTTAAAATTGCATTTAGCACTTTTCTCACTGAGAGAAGCTTTTGAGCATTGTGGCTTGCATTCTCATCATTTGCTTAGTTGCACTAAACACAGAATAGGTGTTCTTAGAAGCTCTAAAAAGTGATTTTGTGCAATTAAGCTCTAAAATGACTTTTTCTGCAGAAAAGCTCAAACTCATGAAAATCTGTCTCTGCATTGCAAAAACAGTTAATTTCATTAGAAAGAAAACATTTTCATGTAGTTGTGAGCTGTGATCTTAAAATTGCATTTAGCAACTTTTTCTCACTGAGGAGAAAGCTTTTGAGCATTTGTGGCTTGCATTCTCATCATTTGCTTAGTTGCACTAAACACAGAATTGGTGTTCTTAGAAGCTCTAAAGAAGTGATTTTGTGCAATTAAGCTCTAAAATGACTTTTTCTGCAAAAAAGCTCAAACTCATGAAAATCTGTCTTCTGCTTGCAAAAACTGTTAATTTCATTAGAAAGAAAACATTTTCATGTAGTTGAGCTGTGATCTTAAAATTGCATTTAGCAACTTTTTCTCACTGAGGAGAAGCTTTTGAGCATTTGTGGCTTTGCATTCTCATCATTTGCTTAGTTGCACTAAACACAGAATTGGTGTTCTTAGAAGCTCTAAAGAAGTGATTTTGCTCTTAAAATTGCATTTAGCAACTTTTTTTCACTGAGAGAGAAGCTTTTGAGCATTTGTGGCTTTGCATTCTCATCATTTGCTTAGTTGCACTAAACACAGAATAGGTGTTCTTAGAAGCTCTTAAGAAGTGATTTTGTGCAATTAAGCTCTAAAATGACTTTTTCTGCAGAAAAGCTCAAACTCATGAAAATCTGTCTTCTGCATTGCAAAAAACAGTTAATTTCATTAGAAAGAAAATATTTTCATGTAGTTGAGCTTTGCTCTTTAAATTGCATTTAGCAACTTTTTCTCACTGAGAGAGAAGCTTTTGAGCATTTGTGGCTATGCATTCATCATTTGCTTAGTTGCACTAAACACAGAATAGGTGTTCTTAGAAGCTCTAAAGAAGTGATTTTGTGCAATTAAGCTCTAAAATGACTTTTTCTGCAAAAAAGCTCAAACTCATGAAAATCTGTCTTCTGCATCGCAAAAACCAGTTAATTTCATTAGAAAGAAAACATTTTCATGTAGTTGAGCTGTGCTCTTAAAATTGCATTTAGCAACTTTTTCTCACTGAGGGAGAAGCTTTTGAGCATTTGTGGCTTTGCATTCTCATCATTTGCTTAGTTGCACTAAACACCGAATTGGTGTTCTTAGAAGCTCTAAAGAAGTGATTTTGTGCAATTAAGCTCTAAAATGACTTGTTCTGCAAAAGAGCTCAAACTCATGAAAATCTGTTCTGCATTGCAAAAAACAGTTAATTTCATTAGAAAGAAAATATTTTCATGTAGTTGTGCTTTGCTCTTAAAATTGCATTTAGCAACTTTTTCTCACTGAGAGAGAAGCTTTTGAGCATTTGTGGCTTTGCATTCTCATCATTGGCTTAGTTGCACTAAACACCGAATTGGTGTTCTTAGAAGCTCTAAAGAAGTGATTTTGTGGAATTAAGCTCTAAAATGACTTTTTCTGCAAAAAAGTTCAAACTCATGAAAATCTGTCTTCTGCATCGCAAAAAACAGTTAATTTCATTAGAAAGAAAACATTTTCATGTAGTTGAGCTGTGCTCTTAAAATTGCATTTAGCAACTTTTTCTCACTGAGGGAGAAGCTTTTGAGCATTTGTGGCTTTGCATTCTCATCATTTGCTTAGTTGCACTAAACACAGAATTGGTGTTCTTAGAAGCTCTAAAGAAGTGATTTGCTCTTAAAATTGCATTTAGCAACTTTTTCTCACTGAGAGATAAGCTTTTGAGCATTTGTGGCTTTGCATTCTCATCATTTGCTTAGTTGCACTAACACAGAATAGCTGTTCTTAGAATCTCTAAAGAAGTGATTTTGTGCAATTAAGCTCTAAAATGACTTTTTCTGCAGAAAAGCTCAAACTCATGAAAATCTGTCTTCTGCATTGCAAAAAAACTGTTAATTTAATTAGAAAGAAAACATTTTCATGTAGTTGAGCTTTGCTCTTAAAATTGCATTTAGCAACTTTTTCTCACTGAGAGAGAAGCTTTTGAGCATTTGTGGCTATGCATTCGCATCATTTGCTTAGTTGCACTAAACACAGAATAGGTGTTCTTAGAAGCTCTAAAGAAGTGATTTTGTGCAATTAAGCTTAAAATGACTTTTTCTGCAAAAAAGCTCAAACTCATGAAAATCTGTCTTCTGCATCGCAAAAACCAGTTAATTTCATTAGAAAGAAAACATTTTCATGTAGTTGAGCTGTGCTCTTAAAATTGCATTTAGCAACTTTTTCTCACTGAGGGAGAAGCTTTTGAGCATTTGTGGCTTTGCATTCTCATCATTTGCTTAGTTGCACTAAACACCGAATTGGTGTTCTTAGAAGCTCTAAAGAAGTGATTTTGCTCTTAAAATTGCATTTAGCAACTTTTTCTCACTGAGAGAGAAGCTTTTGAGCATTTGTGGCTTTGCATTCTCATCATTTGCTTAGTTGCACTAAACACAGAATAGGTGTTCTTAGAATCTCTAAAGAAGTGATTTTGTGCAATTAAGATCTAAAATGACTTTTTCTGCAGAAAAGCTCAAACTCATGAAAATCTGTCTTCTGCATTGCAAAAACCAGTTAATTTCATTAGAAAGAAAACATTTTCATGTAGTTGAGCTGTGATCTTAAAATTGCATTTAGCAACTTTTTCTCACTGAGGGAGAAGCTTTTGAGCATTTGTGGCTTTGCATTCTCATCATTTGCTTAGTTGCACTAAACACCGAATTGGTGTTCTTAGAAGCTCTAAAGAAGTGATTTTGCTCTTAAAATTGCATTTAGCAACTTTTTTTCACTGAGAGAGAAGCTTTTGAGCATTTGTGGCTTTGCATTCTCATCATTTGCTTAGTTGCACTAAACACAGAATAGGTGTTCTTAGAAGCTCTAAAGAAGTGATTTTGTGCAATTAAGCTCTAAAATGACTTTTTCTGCAGAAAAGCTCAAACTCATGAAAATCTGTCTTCTGCATTGCAAAAAACTGTTAATTTCATTAGAAAGAAAATATTTTCATGTAGTTGAGCTTTGCTCTTAAAATTGCATTTAGCAACTTTTTCTCACTGAGAGAGAAGCTTTTGAGCATCTGTGGCTATGCATTCTCATCATTTGCTTAGTTGCACTAAACACAGAATAGGTGTTCTTAGAAGCTCTAAAGAAGTGATTTTGTGCAATTAAGCTCTAAAATGACTTTTTCTGCAAAAAAGCTCAAACTCATGAAAATCTGTCTTCTGCATCGCAAAAACCAGTTAATTTCATTAGAAAAGAAAACATTTTCCTGTAGTTGAGCTGTGCTCTTAAAATTGCATTTAGCAACTTTTTCTCACTGAGGGAGAAGCTTTTGAGCATTTGTGGCTTTGCATTCTCATCATTTGCTTAGTTGCACTAAACACCGAATTGGTGTTCTTAGAAGCTCTAAAGAAGTGATTTTGTGGAATTAAGCTCTAAAATGACTTTTTCTGCAAAAAAGCTCAAACTCATGAAAATCTGTCTTCTGCATCGCAAAAACCAGTTAATTTCATTAGAAAGAAACATTTTCATGTAGTTGAGCTGTGCTCTTAAAATTGCATTTAGCAACTTTTTCTCACTGAGGGAGAAGCTTTTGAGCATTTGTGGCTTTGCATTCTCATCATTTGCTTAGTTGCACTAAACACAGAATAGGTGTTCTTAGAATCTCTAAAGAAGAGATTTTGTGCAATTAAGCTCTAAAATGACTTTTTCTGCAGAAAAGCTCAAACTCATGAAAATCTGTCTTCTGCATTGCAAAAAACTGTTAATTTAATTAGAAAGAAAACATTTTCATGTAAGTTGAGCTGTGCTCTTAAAAATGTATTTAGCAACTTTTTCTCACTGAGAGAGAAGCTTTTGAGCATTTGTGGCTTTGCATTCTCATCATTTGCTTAATTGCACTAAACACAGAATTGGTGTTCTTAGAAGCTCTATAAAGAAGTGATTTTGTGCAATTAAGCTCTAAAATGACTTTTTCTGCAGAAAAGCTCAAACTCATGAAAATCTGTCTTCTGCATTGCAAAAAACTGTTAATTTCATTAGAAAGAAAATATTTTCATGTAGTTGAGCTTTGCTCTTAAAATTGCATTTAGCAACTTTTTCTCACTGAGAGAGAAGCTTTTGAGCATCTGTGGCTATGCATTCTCATCATTTGCTTAGTTGCACTAAACACAGAATAGGTGTTCTTAGAAGCTCTAAAGAAGTGATTTGTGTGCAATTAAGCTCTAAAATGACTTTTCTGCAAAAAAGCTCAAACTCATGAAAATCTGTCTTCTGCATCGCAAAAACCAGTTAATTTCATTAGAAAGAAAACATTTTCATGTAGTTGAGCTGTGCTCTTAAAATTGCATTTAGCAACTTTTTCTCACTGAGGAGAAGCTTTTGAGCATTTGTGGCTTTGTATTCTCATCATTTGCTTAGTTGCACTAAACACCGAATTGGTGTTCTTAGAAGCTCTAAAGAAGTGATTTTGCTCTTAAAATTGCATTTAGCAACTTTTTCTCACTGAGAGAGAAGCTTTTGAGCATTTGTGGCTTTGCATTCTCATCATTTGCTTAGTTGCACTAAACACAGAATAGCTGTTCTTAGAATCTCTAAAGAAGTGATTTTGTGCAATTAAGCTCTAAAATGACTTTTCTGCAGAAAAGCTCAAACTCATGAAAATCTGTCTTCTGCATTGCAAAAAACTGTTAATTTCATTAGAAAGAAAATATTTTCATGTAGTGAGCTTTGCTCTTTAAATTGCGTTTAGCAACTTTTTCTCACTGAGAAAGAAGCTTTTGAGCATTTGTGGCTTTGCATTTTCATCATTTGCTTAGTTGCACTAAACACAGAATAGGTGTTCTTAGAAGCTCTAAAGAAGTGATTTTGTGCAATTAAGCTCTAAAATGATTTTCTGCAGAAAAGCTCAAACTCATGAAAATCTGTCTTCTGCATTGCAAAAACCAGTTAATTTCATTAGAAAGAAAACATTTTCATGTAGTTGAGCTGTGATCTTAAAATTGCATTTAGCAACTTTTTCTCACTGAGGGAGAAGCTTTTGAGCATTTGTGGCTTTGCATTCTCATCATTTGCTTAGTTGCACTAAACACAGAATTGGTGTTCTTAGAAGCTCTAAAGAAGTGATTTTGTGCATTAAGCTCTAAAATGACTTTTTCTGCAAAAAAGCTCAAACTCATGAAAATCTGTCTTCTGCTTTGCAAAAACTGTTAATTTCATTAGAAAGAAAATATTTTCATGTAGTTGAGCTTTGCTCTTAAAATTGCATTTTAGCAACTTTTTCTCACTGAGAAAGAAGCTTTTGAGCATCTGTGGCTTTGCATTCTCATCATTTGCTTAGTTGCACTAAACACAGAATAGTGTGTTCTTAGAAGCTCTTAAGAAGTGATTTTGTGCAATTAAGCTCTAAAATGACTTTTCTGCAAAAAAGCTCAAACTCATGAAAATCTGTCTTCTGCATCGCAAAAACCAGTTAATTTCATTAGAAAGAAAACATTTTCATGTAAGTTGAGCTGTGCTCTTAAAATTGTATTTAGCAACTTTTCTCACTGAGAGAGCTTTTGAGCATTTGTGGCTTTGCATTCTCATCATTTGCTTAATTGCACTAAACACAGAATTGGTGTTCTTAGAAGCTCTAAAGAAGTGATTTGTGCAATTAAGCTCTAAAATGACTTGTTCTGCAAAAGAGCTCAAACTCATGAAAATCTGTCTTCTGCATTGCAAAAACAGTTAATTTCATTAGAAAGAAAATATTTTCATGTAGTTGTGCTTTGCTCTTAAAATTGCATTCAGCAACTTTTTCTCACTGAGAGAGAAGCTTTTGAGCATTTGTGGCTTTGCATTCTCATCATTTGCTTAGTTGCACTAAACACAGAATAGGTGTTCTTAGAAGCTCTAAAAAAGTGATTTTGTGCAATTAAGATCTAAAATGACTTTTCTGCAGAAAAGCTCAAACTCATGAAAATCTGTCTTCTGCATTGCAAAAACCAGTTAATTTCATTAGAAAGAAAACATTTTCATGTAGTTGAGCTGTGATCTTAAATTGCATTTAGCAACTTTTTCTCACTGAGGGAGAAGCTTTTGAGCATTTGTGGCTTTGCATTCTCATCATTTGCTTAGTTGCACTAAACACAGAATTGGTGTTCTTAGAAGCTCTAAAGAAGTGATTTTGCTCTTAAAATTGCATTTAGCAACTTTTTTCACTGAGAGAGAAGCTTTTGAGCATTTGTGGCTTTGCATTCTCATCATTTGCTTAGTTGCACTAAACACAGAATATGTGTTCTTAGAAGCTCTTAAGAAGTGATTTTGTGCAATTAAGCTCTAAAATGACTTTTTCTGCAGAAAAGCTCAAACTCATGAAAATCTGTCTTCTGCTTTGCAAAAACTGTTAATTTCATTAGAAAGAAAATATTTTCATGTAGTTGAGCTTTGCTCTTAAAATTGCATTTAGCAACTTTTTCTCACTGAGGGAGAAGCTTTTGAGCATTTGTGGCTTTGCATTCTCATCATTTGCTTAGTTGCACTAAACACAGAATAGGTGTTCTTAGAAGCTTAAGAAGTGATTTTGTGCAATTAAGCTCTAAAATGACTTTTCTGCAGAAAAGCTCAAACTCATGAAATCTGTCTTCTGCTTTGCAAAAACTGTTAATTTCATTAGAAAGAAAACATTTTCATGTAGTTGAGCTGTGCTCTTAAAATTGCATTTAGCACCTTTTTCTCACTGAGGGAGAAGCTTTTGAGCATTTGTGGCTTTGCATTCTCATCATTTGCTTAGTTGCACTAAACACCGAATTGGTGTTCTTAGAAGCTCTAAAGAAAGTGATTTGCTCTTAAAATTGCATTTAGCACTTTTTCTCACTGAGAGATAAGCTTTTGAGCATTTGTGGCTTTGCATTCTCATCATTTGCTTAGTTGCACTAAACACAGAATAGCTGTTCTTAGAATCTCTAAAGAAGTGATTTTGTGCAATTAAGCTCTAAAATGACTTTTTCTGCAGAAAAGCTCAAACTCATGAAAATCTCTTCTGCATTGCAAAAAAACTGTTAATTTAATTAGAAAGAAAACATTTTCATGTAGTTGAGCTTTGCTCTTAAAATTGCATTTAGCAACTTTTTCTCACTGAGAGAGAAGCTTTTGAGCATTTGTGGCTATGCATTCGCATCATTTGCTTAGTTGCACTAAACACAGAATAGGTGTTCTTAGAAGCTCTAAAGAAGTGATTTGTGCAATTAAGCTCTAAAATGACTTTTTCTGCAAAAAAGCTCAAACTCATGAAATCTGTCTTCTGCATCGCAAAAACCAGTTAATTTCATTAGAAAGAAAACATTTTCATGTAGTTGAGCTGTGCTCTTAAAATTGCATTTAGCAACTTTTTCTCACTGAGGGAGAAGCTTTTGAGCATTTGTGGCTTTGCATTCTCATCATTTGCTTAGTTGCACTAAACACCGAATTGGTGTTCTTAGAAGCTCTAAAGAAGTGATTTTGCTCTTAAATTGCATTTAGCAACTTTTTCTCACTGAGAGAGAAGCTTTTGAGCATTGTGGCTTTGCATTCTCATCATTTGCTTAGTTGCACTAAACACAGAATAGGTGTTCTTAGAATCTCTAAAGAAGAGTGATTTTGTGCAATTAAGATCTAAAATGACTTTTTCTGCAGAAAAGCTCAAACTCATGAAAATCTGTCTTCTGCATTGCAAAAACCAGTTAATTTCATTAGAAAGAAAACATTTTCATGTAGTTGAGCTGTGATCTTAAAATTGCATTTAGCAACTTTTTCTCACTGAGGGAGAAGCTTTTGAGCATTTGTGGCTTGCATTCTCATCATTTGTTAGTTGCACTAAACACCGAATTGGTGTTCTTAGAAGCTCTAAAGAAGTGATTTTGCTCTTAAAATGCATTTAGCAACTTTTTTCACTGAGAGAGAAGCTTTTGAGCATTTGTGGCTTTGCATTCTCATCATTTGCTTAGTTGCACTAACACAGAATAGGTGTTCTTAGAAGCTCTAAAGAAGTGATTTTGTGCAATTAAGCTCTAAAATGACTTTTTCTGCAGCAGAAAAGCTCAAACTCATGAAAATCTGTCTTCTGCATTGCAAAAAACTGTTAATTTCATTAGAAAGAAAATATTTTCATGTAGTTGAGCTTTGCTCTTAAAATTGCATTTAGCAACTTTTTCTCACTGAGAGAGAAGCTTTTGAGCATCTGTGGCTATGCATTCTCATCATTTGCTTAGTTGCACTAAACACAGAATAGGTGTTCTTAGAAGCTCTAAAGAAGTGATTTTGTGCAATTAAGCTCTAAAATGACTTTTTCTGCAAAAAAGCTCAAACTCATGAAAATCTGTCTTCTGCTTTGCAAAAACTGTTAATTTCATTAGAAAGAAAACATTTTCATGTAGTTGAGCTGTGATCTTAAAATTGCATTTAGCAACTTTTTCTCACTGAGGGAGAAGCTTTTGAGCATTTGTGGCTTTGCATTCTCATCATTTGCTTAGTTGCACTAAACACAGAATTGGTGTTCTTAGAAGCTCTAAAGAAGTGATTTTGCTCTTAAAATTGCATTTAGCAACTTTTTTTCACTGAGAGAGAAGCTTTTGAGCATTTGTGGCTTTGCATTCTCATCATTTGCTTAGTTGCACTAAACACAGAATAGGTGTTCTTAGAAGCTCTTAAGAAGTGATTTTGTGCAATTAAGCTCTAAAATGACTTTTTCTGCAGAAAAGCTCAAACTCATGAAAATCTGTCTTCTGCTTTGCAAAAACTGTTAATTTCATTAGAAAGAAAATATTTTCATGTAGTTGAGCTTTGCTCTTAAAATTGCATTTAGCAACTTTTTCTCACTGAGAAAGAAGCTTTTGAGCATCTGTGGCTTTGCATTCTCATCATTTGCTTAGTTGCACTAAACACAGAATAGGTGTTCTTAGAAGCTCTAAAGAAGTGATTTTGTGCAATTAAGCTCTAAAATGACTTTTTCTGCAAAAAAGCTCAAACTCATGAAAATCTGTCTTCTGCATCGCAAAAACCAGTTAATTTCATTAGAAAGAAAACATTTTCATGTAGTTGAGCTGTGCTCTTAAAATTGCATTTAGCAACTTTTTCTCACTGAGGGAGAAGCTTTTGAGCATTTGTGGCTTTGCATTCTCATCATTTGTAGTTGCACTAAACACAGAATTGGTGTTCTTAGAAGCTCTAAAGAAGTGATTTTGCTCTTAAAATTGCATTTAGCAACTTTTTTCACTGAGAGAGAAGCTTTTGAGCATTTGTGGCTTTGCATTCTCATCATTTGCTTAGTTGCACTAAACACAGAATAGGTGTTCTTAGAAGCTCTTAAGAAGTGATTTTGTGCAATTAAGCTCTAAAATGACTTTTTCTGCAGAAAAGCTCAAACTCATGAAAATCTGTCTTCTGCTTTGCAAAAACTGTTAATTTCATTAGAAAGAAAATATTTTCATGTAGTTGAGCTTTGCTCTTAAAATTGCATTTAGCAACTTTTTCTCACTGAGAAAGAAGCTTTTGAGCATCTGTAGCTTTGCATTCTCATCATTTGCTTAGTTGCACTAAACACAGAATAGGTGTTCTTAGAAGCTCTAAAGAAGTGATTTTGTGCAATTAAGCTCTAAAATGACTTTTTCTGCAAAAAGCTCAAACTCATGAAATCTGTCTTCTGCATCGCAAAAACCAGTTAATTTCATTAGAAAGAAAACATTTTCATGTAGTTGAGCTGTGCTCTTAAAATTGCATTTAGCAACTTTTTCTCACTGAGGGAGAAGCTTTTGAGCATTTGTGGCTTTGCATTCTCATCATTTGCTTAGTTGCACTAAACACCGAATTGGTGTTCTTAGAAGCTCTAAAGAAGTGATTTTGCTCTTAAAATTGCATTTAGCAACTTTTTCTCACTGAGAGAGAAGCTTTTGAGCATTTGTGGCTTTGCATTCTCATCATTTGCTTAGTTGCACTAAACACAGAATAGCTGTTCTTAGAATCTCTAAAGAAGTGATTTTGTGCAATTAAGCTCTAAAATGACTTTTTCTGCAGAAAAGCTCAAACTCATGAAAATCTGTCTTCTGCATTGCAAAAAAACTGTTAATTTAATTAGAAAGAAAACATTTTCATGTAGTTGAGCTTTGCTCTTAAAATTGCATTTAGCAACTTTTTCTCACTGAGAGAGAAGCTTTTGAGCATTTGTGGCTTTGCATTTCATCATTTGCTTAGTTGCACTAAACACAGAATAGGTGTTCTTAGAAGCTCTAAAGAAGTGATTTTGTGCAATTAAGCTCTAAAATGACTTTTTCTGCAGAAAAGCTCAAACTCATGAAAATCTGTCTTCTGCATTGCAAAAAACTGTTGATTTCATTAGAAAGAAAATATTTTCATGTAGTTGAGCTTTGCTCTTAAAATTGCATTTAGCAACTTTTTCTAACTGAGAAAGAAGCTTTTGAGCATCTGTGGCCTCGCATTCTCATCATTTGCTTAGATGCACTAAACACAGAATAGGTGTTCTTAGAAGCTCTAAAGAAGTGATTTTGTGCAATTAAGCTCTAAAATGACTTTTTCTGCAGAAAAGCTCAAACTCATGAAAATCTGTCTTCTGCTTTGCAAAAAACTGTTAATTTCATTAGAAAGAAAATATTTTCATGTAGTTGAGCTTTGCCCTTAAAATTGCATTTAGCAACTTTTTCTCACTGAGAAAGAAGCTTTTGAGCATCTGTGGCTTTGCATTCTCATCATTTGCATAATTGCACTAAACACATAATTGGTGTTCTTAGAAGCTCTAAAAAAGTGATTTTGTGCAATTAAGATCTAAAATGACTTTTTCTGCAAAAAGCTCAAACTCATGAAAATCTGTCTTCTGCATCGCAAAAACCAGTTAATTTCATTAGAAAGAAAACATTTTCATGTAGTTGAGCTGTGCTTAAAATTGCATTTAGCAACTTTTTCTCACTGAGGGAGAAGCTTTTGAGCATTTGTGGCTTTGCATTCTCATCATTTGCTTAGTTGCACTAAACACAGAATAGGTGTTCTTAGAATCTCTAAAGAAGAGATTTTGTGCAATTAAGCTCTAAAATGACTTTTTCTGCAGAAAAGCTCAAACTCATGAAAATCTGTCTTCTGCATTGCAAAAAAACAGTTAATTTAATTAGAAAGAAAACATTTTCATGTAAGTTGAGCTGTGCTCTTAAAATTGTATTTAGCAACTTTTTCTCACTGAGAGAGAAGCTTTTGAGCATTTGTGGCTTTGCATTCTCATCATTTGCTTAATTGCACTAAACACAGAATGGTGTTCTTAGAAGCTCTAAAGAAGTGATTTTGTGCAATTAAGCTCTAAAATGACTTTTTCTGCAGAAAAGCTCAAACTCATGAAAATCTGTCTTCTGCATTGCAAAAAACTTTTAATTTCATTAGAAAGAAAATATTTTCATGTAGTTGTGCTTTGCTCTTAAAATTGCATTTAGCAACTTTTTCTCACTGAGGGAGAAGCTTTTGAGCATTTGTGGCTTTGCATTCTCATCATTTGCTTAGTTGCACTAAACACCGAATTGGTGTTCTTAGAAGCTCTAAAGAAGTGATTTTGCTCTTAAAATTGCATTTAGCAACTTTTTCTCACTGAGAGAGAAGCTTTGAGCATTTGTGGCTTGCATTCTCATCATTTGCTTAGTTGCACTAAACACAGAATAGGTGTTCTTAGAATCTCTAAAGAAGTGATTTTGTGCAATTAAGATCTAAAATGACTTTTCTGCAGAAAAGCTCAAACTCATGAAAATCTGTCTTCTGCATTGCAAAAACCAGTTAATTTCATTAGAAAGAAAACATTTTCATGTAGTTGAGCTGTGATCTTAAAATTGCATTTAGCAACTTTTTCTCACTGAGGAGAAGCTTTTGAGCATTTGTGGCTTTGCATTCTCATCATTTGCTTAGTTGCACTAAACACAGAATTGGTGTTCTTAGAAGCTCTAAAGAAGTGATTTTGCTCTTAAAATTGCATTTAGCAACTTTTTTTCACTGAGAGAGAAGCTTTTGAGCATTTGTGGCTTTGCATTCTCATCATTTGCTTAGTTGCACTAAACACAGAATAGCTGTTCTTAGAAGCTCTAAAGAAGTGATTTTGTGCAATTAAGCTCTAAAATGACTTTTTCTGCAGAAAAGCTCAAACTCATGAAAATCTGTCTTCTGCATTGCAAAAAACTGTTAATTTCATTAGAAAGAAAATATTTTCATGTAGTTGAGCTTTGCTCTTTAAATTGCGTTTAGCAACTTTTTCTCACTGAGAAAGAAGCTTTTGAGCATTTGTGGCTTTGCATTTTCCTCATTTGCTTAGTTGCACTAAACACAGAATAGGTGTTCTTAGAAGCTCTAAAGAAGTGATTTTGTGCAATTAAGATCTAAAATGACTTTTTCTGCAGAAAAGCTCAAACTCATGAAAATCTGTCTTCTGCATTGCAAAAACAGTTAATTTCATTAGAAAGAAAATATTTTCATGTAGTTGTGCTTTGCTCTTAAAATTGCATTTAGCAACTTTTCTCACTGAGAGAGAAGCTTTTGAGCATTTGTGGCTTTGCATTCTCATCATTTGCTTAGTTGCACTAAACACAGAATAGGTGTTCTTAGAAGCTCTAAAAAAGTGATTTTGTGCAATTAAGATCTAAAATGACTTTTCTGCAGAAAAGCTCAAACTCATGAAAATCTGTCTTCTGCATTGCAAAAACCAGTTAATTTCATTAGAAAGAAAACATTTTCATGTAGTTGAGCTGTGATCTTAAAATTGCATTTAGCAACTTTTTCTCACTGAGGGAGAAGCTTTTGAGCATTTGTGGCTTTGCATTCTCATCATTTGCTTAGTTGCACTAAACACAGAATTGGTGTTCTTAGAAGCTCTAAAGAAGTGATTTTGCTCTTAAAATTGCATTTAGCAACTTTTTTTCACTGAGAGAGAAGCTTTTGAGCATTTGTGGCTTTGCATTCTCATCATTTGCTTAGTTGCACTAAACACAGAATAGGTGTTCTTAGAAGCTCTTAAGAAGTGATTTTGTGCAATTAAGCTCTAAAATGACTTTTTCTGCAGAAAAGCTCAAACTCATGAAAATCTGTCTTCTGCTTTGCAAAAAACTGTTAATTTCATTAGAAAGAAAATATTTTCATGTAGTTGAGCTTTGCTCTTAAAATTGCATTTAGCAACTTTTTCTCACTGAGAAAGAAGCTTTTGAGCATCTGTGGCTTTGCATTCTCATCATTTGCTTAGTTGCACTAAACACCGAATTGGTGTTCTTAGAAGCTCTAAAGAAGTGATTTTGTGCAATTAAGCTCTAAAATGACTTTTTCTGCAAAAAAGCTCAAACTCATGAAAATCTGTCTTCTGCATCGCAAAAACCAGTTAATTTCATTAGAAAGAAAACATTTTCATGTAGTTGAGCTGTGCTCTTAAAATTGCATTTAGCAACTTTTTCTCACTGAGGGAGAAGCTTTTGAGCATTTGTGGCTTTGCATTCTCATCATTTGCTTAGTTGCACTAAACACCGAATTGGTGTTCTTAGAAGCTCTAAAGAAGTGATTTTGCTCTTAAAATTGCATTTAGCAACTTTTTCTCACTGAGAGAGAAGCTTTTGAGCATTTGTGGCTTTGCATTCTCATCATTTGCTTAGTTGCACAACACAGAATAGCTGTTCTTAGAATCTCTAAAGAAGTGATTTTGTGCAATTAAGCTCTAAAATGACTTTTTCTGCAGAAAAGCTCAAACTCATGAAAATCTGTCTTCTGCATTGCAAAAAAACTGTTAATTTAATTAGAAAGAAAACATTTTCATGTAGTTGAGCTGTGCTCTTAAAATTGCATTTAGCAACTTTTTCTCACTGAGGGAGAAGCTTTTGAGCATTTGTGGCTTTGCATTCTCATCATTTGCTTAGTTGCACTAAACACCGAATTGGTGTTCTTAGAAGCTCTAAAGAAGTGATTTTGCTCTTAAAATTGCATTTAGCAACTTTTTCTCACTGAGAGAGAAGCTTTTGAGCATTTGTGGCTTTGCATTCTCATCATTTGCTTAGTTGCACTAAACACAGAATAGGTGTTCTTAGAATCTCTAAAGAAGTGATTTTGTGCAATTAAGCTCTAAAATGACTTTTTCTGCAGAAAAGCTCAAACTCATGAAAATCTGTCTTCTGCATTGCAAAAAACAGTT
>QVTF01006157.1:0-13092 GCA_003573665.1 Oxygymnocypris stewartii
CTCTTTCTCTCTCTCTCTCTCTCTCTCTCTCTCTCTCTCTCTCTCTCTCTCTCTCTGTCCGTCCGTCTGTCTGTCTGTCTGTCTGTGGTCTGTCCGTCTATCCGTCTGTTGATCTATCATCTATCTATCTCTCTCTCTCTCTCTCTCTCTCTCTCTCCTCTCCTCCTCTCCGTCCTCTCGTCTTCTCTCTCGTCCTCTCTCTCTCGTCCTCTCTATCTCTATCTGTCGTATCTATCTCTCTCTCTATCTATCTATCTATCTATCTCTCATCTATCTATCTATCTATCTATCTTCTATCTATCTATCTCTATCTATCTATCTATCTATCTATCTATCTATCTATCTATCTATCTATCTATCTATCTATCTATCTATCTATCTATCTATCTATCTATCTATCTATCTATCTATCATCTATCTATCTATCTATCTATCTATCTATCTATATCTATCGCACTTGCTCAGCAGGTTGTGCATGACATGTCAGCGGTTGTTTGTTGGGTTTGTTGAGGAGACAGGCACTCCATCGATTTTGTGACAATTGTAGAAAATCGAGCAGGAAAACGAGCAAAAGATTCAATTTGCTCTTTGTGACTCGAATCAAGGGCCACAATGGATCTTTTGTGACTTTTGGAACAGAGAATTTTGAAGTCAAGCCGCTATTATCAATCAGTCACATACAATATTTTGCACTGCATGATTCAGGTGAAATTATTATGCTTAGTGACACTAGCAGATCCATAATAAGCTGGTCATTATTGCAAATCGTGCAGCAATCATGCAAATCTGATTGGCTTTCACCAATTCAGTGAACATTCAGAACATTAAATGCAAACTCTCATTTTCAAGCACACATCCTCATATTGTTCAGCCATTACACTGAATATGGTCTATGATGGTTATTTTGTCTAGCAGAGTCATTCTAGCATGGCTTTATTGGAAGGACAGTCACAGGATTTTCCTCCAGAGTGGGCGGGACTTTGTTCTGGCTGTCGGCTCTGCCAACGATCGCAGCAGCCCATTGGCTAATTACTCAGTCAGCGCGGTATTGGCAGCTGACCGACACCTATTGATCAGATCCCTCCAACACAAATGAATCAAACCATATTCTGGCCTGAGAAGAGATGGATTTGAGCCAAGGCAGATACTTAACCGAGTGAGATGTTCTTCTGCATCGACAGATCTTACGGGACAGATTCTGATGATATTTACAGAGGGAGCTTATGCATGAGGATGCTATTGATGGAGAATAAACCTGCTGAGAGTTTGACTCTGAGAAAGATATGGCCGTAAGAAGAGTGGAGAGATGCACTCAAACTGTTTAAAAGAGAAGATCAACTAAACAACACTTGCTTTTTTACAGATTATTCTGTTTAGGCATCCAAATCTACAGTCGACCCTGAAGAGATTTTCAGCTGTGGTGGTTACATTTGTGAAACATTAGTTTGGTGCTTGTTGGGGGCAGTTTTGAGATATACTGGGTCATTGTTTGCACTAATGAGTTTCTGACGCGCCGATCAAACATTCAGCAGCTCGCTCGACTCTCCTGGGGCTGCATGAGAAATTAGATTAAAGAGAAGTTAAATATGGCAACTGGTATTTTTAGACGGTTTATGGATTTGAAGACCACAACAGAGTTAGGTGTGATCAAAACGTCATTGTGAACAACATTTTTATGTCCATCTTGTCATTTAAAGAGGTATTTGAATACTGTTGCAAAGCCCAATATTGATTTGCATACTTTCTTGTGCTTTTACCACAACTAAAAGTTATTGCTCTGTGAAGCAGGACACTAAAACAGTTTTATATGTGATAAACTCATTTTAACGTACAGCACATCGAGTCGAGTGGTTTATTATATCACTGCTAGTGCCATCATTTTATAAAAAATACACCAATGTTCAATTTGTTACATTTATTCATAATAATTTCATAGGGAATTTTTTATCAATATATATGTATTTCTATAAAGATTATATAATATTAGAAAATAATTAAATCATAATTTAAAATGTTCTTTCAAAAATAATGTATTTCATGCAGTTAACTGTGTTTTTTACAGGCATATTAAAATAAAACTCTGACTCAAATTTTACAATGACACAACCACATTTTAGAGGCAGATCTGTTTATTAATTTAAAACTATTGTTTTAGAGCATTAGTGGTTAGTATTGATTAAGGAGTCCTAATTGTAGGCACTGTTTTTCATCAGTATGATGTGTGGTGAAGTGTGTAGACTGTAAGTGTGTGTGCTGTGAGTGGATTTACTGCGGAGGGCTGGTTTGCTCGTGTAGTGGGCAGGGAGGATTGAAACACACGTCAGGGCTGTGATTAAGCGGTAATGACTCGCCGGAGCGTCAGTGTGTTCTCTTGCTGGATTGTAGTTTCGGCTGTGTGTTGTGTGTGTGTGTGTGTGTGTGTGAGGAGAGAACGAGAGAGAGAGAATCACAGTGCGGCTCTGTTCCAGAACCCAACGAGCTGTCTACCTAGACAGCATTTTAAGTCAACACAAATACACCACAAAGACTCATCTTGCCTTCTTCTTGCAGCCTAAGTAAAGGGTACTTCAGGTTCTTCACAGAATGCATTGCAACTAAGATTACAGACAATGAGCAATAATAAAATATTATATTATTAAAGAATGATGTTAAATCAGTTATAATAAATTCAAATAATTATTAAAGATAATATTGAAAAAAAAACATTTTAATTTCAAATTGACTATTTTACCAAAGTTTTGTATGCAACAAAACAAAACAAAACAAAAACTAAACAAACAACAACAACAAAAAACAAAACAATGCACTGCCTATGTAATTATAATTATTAAGCTCAGATGAGCTTTATTTGTCACATACACAATTATACAGAGTATAACTAGCAGTGAAATGTGTTCTCTGCATTTAACCCATCCAAGTGCACACACACACACACACACCTGGAGCAGTGGGCAGCCGACGATGTGGTGTCCGGGGAGCAGTCGGGGGTTCGGTGCCTTGCTCAATGGTCTCACCTCAGTCGTGGACAATTCCAGCCGGAGCCGAGATTCAAACCCACAACCTCGAGTTACAAGTCCGACGCTCTATCCATTAGAGCCACAACTGGCCCTAGTACTGTAGGTGCTAGACAGCAAGACAGTTCACAAGGTTTTAGGACAGAGCCTGTGTGTGTTTATAAGAACACTGAAAGCACAGAAGTGTTTCAGGAAAACAAAAAAAACCCTGTGTGATTTCAGCCTCTTTCTGACAGACTTTCAGGAGTTATTTCTCATTGTAGTCATGCCTGCAGTAAATACCTCCTTTACCCACGCTGCTCCTGTCGTGACCTCTGACCTCCATCCACACTGCCGTGTTCCCGGCTCAAGGCCAGCCGGCCGTCAGCGCAGCAGAAAAGTGGGCGGTAATTCACAACCCTCCACATCACCTGCCAGAAGCTATTGATTTTTGTTTCCCCAATCTCCAGAAGAGAAGCCGAGGAAAGATTAAAAACACTGTCAGTTTGGAGTTGAATAAAGATGGTGAGCAAGAGAGAGAGATACGCTTTACACTCTTAAAGAGATACTTCACCCGAAACATTCCTGTCCTTTTAAACCTTCTGAAAATGAGAAATGTTGAAGAATATTCTTCTTGCTTCTTTATAATGAAGGTGAATAGCTATCAGACTTTAAAAGGACTTCAGATATGAGACCAATAGCACAAACAACTTCTGAGATGTTTTGAGGAACAGACTGAATATTAACCATTATCAACAGAAAACAGTGAAGAGCTATTTAAAGGTAGGGTAGGCGATTTCGGAAAGGCTAGCGATAGCAAGTTAGCTTTGAAAGCAAGATCGCCGCTCTACCTGCGTAATCACTCTCCAAAGCCACACACTCTCCCCCAAAACACATGAACGCACTCAGGACCAGAGACTGACCTGAGACACGATGAGAGATGTGTTAGTGGAGGATTGAATGCAACGCTGTCAGATTAGCTTATGTCTCATTCACCAGAGAGAAAATATTACAGTAAGCGCATAATATACAATAATAGCGCCTTTCATTCGTGCTGGAACGTGCTGATGATGTCTGCGCAAACAGGGCACGCAGAGATATGCAAATACATATTTGACAGACAGTCAATAGTAAATACATGCATTTAGACCACTTAACACAATGACTTGAAGAGACTTTCAACCAAATTAACAAAAAGTGTTTTTGAACCAAATCCCTGCTTTTAAGTGGAAATAATAGTGAGACTTTTTTACTGTAAGCATCTGTAATACATACAAAGGCATCTGTCTTCTGACTTCAAACTGTTGCTTCTGGCCAAAACACGAGTCCATAATCCATAATAACGCTTCCTCCTGTTAAACCGTGCCTCCGCAGTCGTCTCTCACAGATTTGTTTGAGCTGTTTTGGCTTGTAGACGGTGCTTGATCTGTGCAGATTTCTCTCCTGATGTAGACCAGATCTTTCTTTTTCACTGTAGGGAGTGTTATTATGGGTCGTTTTCATTTTTGGATTAACTATTCCTTTAATTAGATTTAATTTTGTATAAGTATTTTTCAGTGCTTAATGCAATTTATTTGGATTTAGGTTAGATTAGTGACCACCACCTTTAATTAAAAATAAATAAATACCTAGACATTCTTAAATTAAGATATATTTACTAAGAAGCAAAATTATATAAGATGTTAAGTCTTTTTTTCTGATAAATGTATCAAAATGCATGAGTTTATGCTTCAAAAGATGAAAATATCTGCCAATGGGTTCAGACAAATAAACTTGTTTTTAATTTTTCTCACCTTATTGACAAAAAAAGTGAGCTTATGCTTATAATTATGTTTTGAGCATAATATAAGCTCACGATATTTTAAGAAAACGACTTTATGAATTTTGTTTTAAGAATGGTTACACATTTACTGGAAAGTAAGACAAAAATATAGAGGAAGAAGATCATGTTTTCATTGAATGTGTGGAAATACTGTCAGAATATGTGTTTAAGTGAACTCATATTTAACCCCTTGCACACTGAATGCTCATCAATCTTGAAACTCTCTGGAGGATGACACACATCTATCGCTGGGACCGGTTATGTGTCAAGGAGACATGAGAGATGTTCATTATTACAATGGGTTGATGAAGTTATTGCTTTCAGGACGTGACATTTCGAGAATCCTTAACTAAATTGCACTGCATTTGTTATTTCCCTAATGCCCTTCAAACAATGTTTGGGGATTCAATCGTATGGCTGGAACATTGGGTGTGTTATTGGTTAAACTGATGGCTCACTAGATTAGTTCAGTGCTGGTTCACCCATTTATCAGCGGTAATGACCAGCCTCGCTGTTACACAACACAACTTTCATCATTAATGACAAGCTCTTATTGTTTGTACTGCATCCCTGCCGTCATGTATTACAGTCACTGCGGTTTGCACGAGTGTGTGTGTGTGTGTGTGTGTGTGTGTGTGTGTGTGAGTGTGTGTGTGTGTGTGTGTGTGTGTGTGTGTGTGGTGTGTGTGTGTGGTGTGGTGTGTGTGGTGTGTGTGTGTGTGTGTGTGTGTGTGTGTGTGTGGTGTGTGTGTGTGTGGGTGTGTGGTGTGTGTGTGTGATGTCTGTGTCTGTGTCTGTGTGTGTGTGTGTGTGTGTGTGTGGTGTGTGTATGTGTGAGTGTGGTTTGTGTGTGTGTGTGTTTGTGGGTGTGGTGTGGTGTGTGTGTGTGTGGTGTGGGTGGTGTGGTGTGTGTGGTGTGTGTGTGTGTGTGTGTGTCTGTGTCTGTGTGAGTGAGTGTGTGTGGTGAGTGTGTGTGGTGTGTGTGGTGTGGTGTGTGGTGTGTGTTGTGTGTGGTGTGTGTGAGTGTGGTGTGGTGTGTGTGTGTGTGTCTGTGTGTGTGCGTGCGTGCGTGCGTGCGTGTGTCCATCAGGATTGATTCATCTCTGCGGTGCTGAAATGGCATTTTATTGGCCTTGACCTCTTATGAAATATTGTCTTATCAGCTGTACACGAGTTTCTGTAAGACATTAAAATGGCACATCGTGACAGCATTCCTTCAGAACACCACAAACAGCTCATGAATGATCAAATATAATCCGTTTTATCCACACTGTCTAATCAACTTCCCTCTGCCACTTACAATACACTATAATTCAGAGATAATGTTAGCATAGTTAATTTCCAATATCAAAACAGACTTCTCAGGTATTCTTAATTCACGTATTCATGTACATAATCACTTCTATTTTTAAGGGATCTTTCTTAGGACTTTAAGATATATTTAACTATAAAAAAATGTTTAACTCCCTCCAAAACACAGACATAATGGAAACTAAAAGCAGTTATTATAGTTAACTTCAAATAAAACCAAAAATAAAATATTTTCATTACTTGAAACATAATAAATGTTAACTTTTAAATAATAAAACAATAACAAAACTTTATTTAGTTAAGTTTAACTTGAAGAACTAAAATAACTTCAACTGAATTGATTAAAAATAAAAACAATAAATAAATCAAATTGATCAAAATAAATGCAAAATAATAAAATGGAAACTGAAATCAGGGTTATTATCGGTAACTAAAACTAAAACCAAAAATAAAATACTTTAAAAATACTTTACTTGAAACTAATAAATGTTAACTGAAATAAAATAACTATATTAAAAAATATATTTAATTTCAGCTTTTTTCCAAGGCAACCTTTTTTTTTGTTTAACTTGAAGTAAATAAGCTAAAACTAAATAAATAATTATAAAAATAAAAACAATTATATACTTTAAAAACATATAGACATAATTTAATTAAAAAGGACAAAAACAATTACTAAAACTTTACAATGAAGTAAAAACAGAAAATACAAAATAAGATTTATTAAAAATAAAACACAATTCAGAAAAAAAAAAAAACTATTCTAGTATTAATGCTTCTAGAATAACTAACTTAAATACACATTATACCCAAAATGATGTGAATATTTTTCTGGAGATTGTATTAACGGTTCAAACTCGTTTAAACACAACACAGTGCTGTTATCATCTCTTCGATAGAACACACCGAGGTTAAGTAGATTCGGTTTGGCTTTAGGTCATTTCATGAAAGTTATTAAATGATTAATACATGTTTGCTGTTAGTTTCTTCAATCCTAAAGAAACAGTCTCCAGCGGTGAAAGCACACAGATTAGTCTTCTGAAGATCTGCGGCACAGGAACGATGTCACACCTGAAATCATGTTCTCGTTCATGTGTCATGTACAATAAAAATGCTGGTTAAATCTCTGCAGCGTTTGTGCGTCTTCATTACATGCTTCAGATATTATAGAGCAGATATTTATTCATCTCTGTCTGTTCATTCAGCCATAACTCATGAAGATGTCTTTCCGTCTAATGGCTCTATTTTCCTCCTACTTCTCCCTCAAATACAAAACCGCTTCTCGAGAAAAATGCTTTTTGTGTTTTAATATATCAAGCAGATCCAAATTAATTCTCCACTGGAGGGTCTTAGATAAATCTGCCCATTTACTTGATCACCTTAAAGTGCAGGGCCACAGTCAAAATATATGAATGCAATAATGCAGCCCGCATTCAGCGTTAGTAATGCATTTACATATTAAAATGATCTGCAGCCGCAAGCTGTAATTTCTTGTTGGACACACACGCACACACACACACACGCACACACACACACACGCGCGCACACACACACACACACGCACACGCACGCACACACACACACACACACGCACACGCACGCACACACACACACACACGCACACACGCAAATACGCACACACACACACACACACACACACACACACACACACACACACACACACACACACATTGTGTGTTGAAAAAGCATATTAGTTTTGCTTTTGGATTTTAATTTATTCTGCCTTCCAGCCTTGTTCAGACTAACCGCAGCATCCCTTCCCCCAAATCAAACCCCCCGCATTACAATATCCCTCCATCATGCTTTCCGAGGCCTTCTGCCCTGGATAGTTTAATGCATGCATTCAAAAAATCAATTATTAAACAAATCATTTTGGTCCTAGATGCTGAATGGTCAATCAGGGCTAATGACTTATGATGTCTCTTTTATACTTTAGGATTATTGACTGGATATTTCATGTTTTCTGCTCTTTTAATGGGTTTTGAATGAGTTGCTATCATGTAGCACTAAAATAAAAGGAAAATGCAATTATTTTACAAAATGCCATATTTTTTATGAATTTGTACATTGCACAAAAATGTATGATTTTTGGAAAAGAAAAGTAAGCATGAAGCTCCACCTATAAACAGAACGGTCACTGTGGTGTAATCATATCATAACAGCTGCTATTTTAGATATTAGGCCTATTATAGTTTTATTTTATTTTGAATAATATTTGTACATGTACCATTTTTTCACTTTGTTGTTACAAAATCATTTTGTTTTGTGTTTATGTAATTTTCATTAGTTTTTAATATGTCTGTATAGTTTTTATTTATTCTTAATTGTATTACATCAAGTTAAATGAAATGTAAAAATGAAAATTGTATAAATTTATATTATAACATGTGAAATGTTTGTTTAGTATGTTTTATATTTAGCATTTTTATTATAAAGCTTATATATATATAATATATTTATTATTTTTATAATTATATACATACATATCATATAATTTCAGTTAAGTTTTATTTTCCGAGTATAGAATATTTGTTTCAATAATTAACTATAATATCCCTGAATCATATTGTAAAACGCTCTTATGTGAATTAGCCGCATTGCCAAAATGTCAAATGTGCTTAAACTTGTCATAAAGGTGGCGCAGAAGCGCTTCATGTCAATATAAGGAGTCTTTACGCAGACTGTTTGATGCTGCTCAGAGCTGGCATACATGCATTTACACTTTCAATTTCAACGCTGTGCTTTGTTTCTAAAGGACAAAGTGGCTCAGAGCAGGCATCATTTATGGCAGTTATGCAGAATTATGTCTGCCAGATGAATAAATGTAAATGCATTATGTCTTTACACGGTTTTGAGCTGAGTTTGAGCAGGATTAACTTAGCTGTGATGCCTATGTTTATGATTATGTTGCACAGATTTAACACTCTTTTCTTGAAGAGTGATGTCTCTTTAAGATCGGAGTGAGTTGCTTTGAGCATAAAAATGCAAGAACATTGGAGCTGTGTATGTTCTGGGGCATAAAATGAGTTCATTTCTTAACATCTCTAATTGATTGTGTAAAGATAGTTGTGCTCTCTTGTACCAAGCCTAACTATAGCATCCCCTCCTGTTATTACGAGCACTCTTTTATGCATAAAAGCATTTAGCTTTTTTCCCATTGAAACAGTATATATAATTTATAGCAGATTTTAGAAGTACTTATTCTTTATCGTTCATAGTGTACACTCACCGGCCACTTTATTAGGTACACCTGTTCAATTGCTAATCAGCCAATCACATGGCAGCAACTCAATGCATTTAGACATCTAGATGTGGTGAAGACGACTTGCTGAAGGTCAAACCGAGCATCAGAACGGGGAAGAAAGGGGATTTAAGAGACTGAACGTGGAATGGTTGTTGCTGCAGACGGACTGCTCTCAGTATTTCAGAAACTGCTGATCTACTGGGATTTTCACACACAACCATCTCTAGGGTTTACAGAGAATGGTCTGAAAAAGAGAAAATATCCAGTGAACGGCAGTTGTGTGAAATAAAATGACTTGTTGATGTCAGAGGTCAGAGGAGAATGGACAGACTGGTTAGAGATGATAGAAAGACAACAGTAACTCAAATAACCACTCGTTACAACCAAGGTCTGCAGAATACATCTCTGAACACACAACACATCAAACCCTGAAGCAGATGGGCTCCAGCAGCAGAAGACCACACCGGGTGCCGCTCCTGTCAGATAAGAACAGCACACGGAGGATACAATTAACACAGGATCACCAAAACTGAACAATAGAAGATTGAAAAACATTGACTGGTCTGATGAGTCTCTATTTCTGCTGCGACATTCAGATGTAGGGTCAGAATTTGGCGTAAAGAACATGAAAGCATGGATCATCCTGCCTTGTCTCAACGGTTCAGGCTGCTGGTGGTGGTGTAATGGTGTGGGGGGTATTTTCTTGGCACACTTTGGGTCTCTTAGTACCAATTGAGCATTGTTTAAACGCCACAGCCTACCTGAGTATTGTTGGTGTCCATGTCCATCCCTTTATGAATACAGTGTACCATCTTCTGATGTACTTCCAGCAGGATAATGCATCATCACAAAGCTCAAATCATCTCAGACTGGTTTCTTGAACATGACAATGAGTTCACTTTCCTCAAATGACCTCCACAGTCACCAGATCTCAATCCAATAGAGCACCTTTGGGATGTGGTGGAACGAGAGATTCACATCATGGATGTGCAGACGACAAATCTGCAGCAACTGTGTGATGCTATCATGACAATATAGACCAAAATATCTGAGGAATGTTTCCAACACCTTGTTGAATCTATGCCACGAAGAATTAAGGCAGTTCTGAAGACAAAAGGGGGTCCAACCCGATACTAGCAAGATGTACCTGATAAAGTGGACAGTGAGTGTATATTATAATCTTATGATGAATAAATTAGTTGGCTGCATACTTCCAGCTTAGTTTTTATTGTGTTTTATTTACTTATTACCTTAACAAAGTAGTATAGATTTGGTCATCTATAGGTTATTGGCCATTAGATGATATATTATACATTAACATCAGTGCTTCACTGCTCTTCTAATCAGGTTTTGGAGCTTGATTACATAAATATTCTTTTTGTACTGAGGACCAAATTAACAAACTTCCAGGATGTCAAAAGTTCAAGGAAAATTCGATTTCTCATTTATGACCCATTTAATAAATCAATCGTCGTATAATTATACAAGAGAGAAAATAGCAAATGGAGTTTTTTTTCTTATCTCCAGATGTTTCTGCCGAGAAAAAGACCTCATAAATCTCACGTGTCTCCTTCATAACAGATCTCAACAATGTCTCACATAATCTCAGAGACCTCAACATGAACTTTTCTCATCAACATGTCACTAGATTGAATGATCTGAGCTCTCTATGTTCAGTTTATAGTCTGTTTGTATTTTCACAAATACATTTTAAAAGAAAAAGGAAACAAACTCCAATCTATATATCCAGACTTTATGACTTTATGCCCCACAAAGTTTATTCATTTGATCAATATTGTTTAATATTTGTTAATTTGATATCAATTAATTCATATAATCGATCATATAAACATGTCAGGGATCTCAGTGTGAATCAAATACTCCCAAGATAAAATCAAATTGATCTGCTCTTCACATTCATTTTAGCTCTACATTCTTACTGTATGATAACTAGTGACTCATGTGTGTCTATTTTTATTTTCCCAGAGGAAAAATCTGAAACGACATAAGTCTCCTGAGCAACCTCAGAGCAAGGAGATCTGGTTTGAAGAGCCACTGACTCTTGTTCTGAGGTGTGAGACCCGTGCAGCTCCCGGCGGGACCGGACTGTATCGGCCTGTTCATTTAGTCGCTGACTGAGAGAGGTTATGTTTAGCAGGAATGATTACAGATGTACAGCGTCTCCAGCGCGTGTTCACATCACAAACGTGAAGCCGAGGCCCAGGTGGATTGGAAGCAAGCTGTTCTCCGCACCCCTCCCAGCATGCCGAGCTGTCAGCCAGGAATCTCTCATAATGAAGGCTCAAATATTTTATTCAGATTTATTAATTTGAAAATGAAGCGTGCCTGTCGGCAGAGGGACAGCTCTTCTCAATCTGTCATCTGTGAGGCGCGCGCCGGTGACACCGCCATACATTTGTGTTGTCGTATGTGACAGTCGGATTCTCCCGGGCGCTTCTCCGCCAGGGATCACCCAGGGATTTTTGAGCGGAATAAAACACATTCCGACAAGGAACAGCCTCTTTATTAATGCAAATTAGGCTGAAAAACGCCGGCACCAGGCACTTGGCTTTAGACACCTGATTGTGTGTGTGTGTGTGTGTGTGTGTGTGTGTGGTTTTAATAAAAGCAGTGAGTGAGTGACTGTGGGTTTGAGAGCTCCCACACAAATCTGCCAGTCTCGGCTGTGACAGACCCCCAGAGCTACGGGGGGTTTATCTCACCAAAGCCCGTCCAGATACAAACCACCACAGCCGCCGCTGGGACTCACTCTCTGTTTGGACTGCTGTAAATTGGGTGGCCGAAAACAAACACTGGCATGAATGTTGCATTCATTTATTTAAGGGTCAATAAGGATTTTCAAGAGGGTCTCTCTCTCTCTCTTCTCTCTCTCTCTCTCTATTTCTCTCTCTCTTCTCTCTCTCTCTCTCCTCTCTCTCTCCTCTCTCCTCTCTCTCTCTCTCTCTCCTCTCTCTTCTCTCTCTCTATTTCTCCTCTCTCTCTCTCCCTCTCTCTCTCTCCTCTCTCTCTCTCTCTCTCTCTCTCTCTCTCTCATCAATCTCTCCTCTCTCTCACTCTCTTCTCTCTCTCTCTCAATTCAATTCAAATAGCTTTATTATTACAGGACATTTTGTCCTTAGCCCCACACAATTGATTAATAGTAATTGTTTTAATTTTGTAATATTGACATGTATTTGTTTCCTATTAAAAAAAATATAAATAGAAACATAAAAAGATTTTTTTCTAGTCACAAAAAAATGACATTATTGATCCATCCAATTGTAACTTTTTCCATCATGTTGAATATCAGTCAGTCAATCATTGAAGAGCAGCATCTGTTGTGTTGTTTCATGCTGATGCAGGCTTCTGCTTGGTCAACCAACTTCACTAGAACGCCCATGCTACTTGACAGACTTATGACTATACAGCCTCAGCTGTATACAACTTTCCATGCAGTGTGTGTTTGTGTGTGTGTGTGTGTGTGTGTGTGGTGTGTGTGTGTGTGTGTGTGTGTGTGTGTGTGTGTCAAGATGAAGGTGTGGCTGAGTGTTAACCAACGGGCAGGACTGGTGGTGTGTGTGTGTGTGTGTGTCTGTGTCAAGCTGAAAGGTGTGGGTGTGTGTTTACCAAAGGGCAGGACTGTGTGTGTGTGTGTGTGGTGTGTGTGTGTGTGTTGTGTGTGTGTGTGTGTGTGTGTGTTT
>QVTF01006158.1:0-27811 GCA_003573665.1 Oxygymnocypris stewartii
ACCTCGGTTACCCTAGCAACCGCATAGCAACACCTTAGCAACCACCCCAGGTACCCTAGTAACCACCCCGGTTACCCTAGCAACCGCATAGCAACACCCTAGCAACCAACCCGGGTATCCAAGCATCGCTAGCAAGCACCCCGGGTACCCTAGCAACCACCCCGAATACCCTAGCAACCACCCTGGGTACCTTAGCAACACCCTAGCAACCACCCCGGGTACCCTAGCAACCGCATAGCAACACCTTAGTAACCACCCCGATACCCTAGCAACTGCATAGCAACACCTTAGCAACGACCTCGGATACCCTAGCAACCGCATAGCAACACCTTAGCTACCACCCCGAGTACCCTAGCAACCGCATAGCAACACCTTAGCAACCACCCCGAGTACCCTAGCAACTGCATAGAAACACCTTGGCAACCACCTCCGGTACCCTAGCAACCGCATAGCAACACCTTAGCAAAGACCCCGGGTACCCTACCAACCAAGTACCCTAGCAACTGCATAGCAACCACCCCGGGTACCATAGCAACCACCCCGAGTACCCTAGCAACTGCATAGCAACACCTTAGCAACCACCCCGAGTACCCTAGCAACTGCATAGCACACCTTAGCAATCACCCGGGTACCCTAGCAACCACCTCGGGTACCCTAGCAACCGCATAGCAACACCTTAGCAACCACCCCGGTACCCTAGCAACCACCTCGGGTACCCTAGCATCCGCAGAGCAACACCTTAGCTACCACCCGGGTAGCCTAGCAACCACCTCGGGTACCCTAGCAACCACCTCGGATACCCTAGCAACCACCCCGGGTACCCTAGCAACCGCATAGCAACACCATAGCAACCACCCCGGGTACCCTAGCAACCATCCCGGGTACCCTAGCAACCGCATAGCAACACCTTAGCAACCACCCTGGGTACCTTAGCAACACCCTAGCAACCACCTCCGGTACAATACCAACCGCATAGCAACACCTTAGCAACTACCCCGGTAACCTAGCACCCACACAGGATCGGTTACCTAGCAACCGCTAGCAAACACATTAGCAACACCCCGTACCCAAGCACACCACCTCGGGTACCCTATCAAATCCCCCGGATACCCTAGCACCAACTCTGGTACCTGCCAAACCACCTCGGGTAACCTATCAACCGCATAGAAACACCCAGCCAAAACCACCTCGGGTACCCTAGCAACCACCCCGGTTACCCTAGCAACCGCATAGAGCAACACCTTAGGCAACCACCCCGGGTAACCCTAGCAACCAACTCGGGTACCCAAGCAAACGACATAGCAACACCTTAGCTACCAACCACCAGGGTACCCTAGCACCACCTCGGTACCCTAGCAACCGCATAGCAACAAACTTAGCAACCACCCCGGGTACCCTAGCAACCTGCATAGCAACACCCTAGCAACCAACTCGGGTACCCTAGCACACCCCGGTTACCCTAGCAACCGCATAGCAACACCTTAGCAACCACCCCGAGTACCCTAGCAACTGCATAGAAACCTTGGCAAACCACCTCCGGTACCCTAGCAACCACCCCGGGTACGCGAACCGCATAGCAATACCCTAGCAACCGCATAGCAACACCTTAGCAAACACCCCGGGTACCCTACCAATCAACACAAGTACCCTAGCAACTGCATAGCAACACCTTAGCAACCAACCCGGGTACCCTAGCAACCACCCCGGTTACCCTAGCAACCGCATAGCAACACCCTAGCAACCAACCCGGGTATCCAAGCAACACCCTAGCAAGCACCCCGGGTACCCTAGCAACCACTTCTGGCACCCTAGCAACCGCATAGCAACACCTTAGCAACCACCCCGGTTACCCTAGCAACCGCATAGCAACACCTTAGCAACCACCCCGGGTACCCTAGCAACCAACCCGGGTACCCTAGCAACCACCCCGAATACCCTAGCAACCACCTCGGGTACCCTAGTAACCACCCCGGGTACTCTAGCAACCGCATAGCAACACCCTAGCAACCACCCCGGGTACCCTAGCAACCACCTCGGTTACCCTAGCAACCACCTCGGGTACCCTAGTAACCACCCCGGGTACTCTAGCAACCGCATAGCAACACCCTAGCAACCAACCCGGGTATCCAAGCAACACACAAGCAAGCACCCCGGGTACCCTAGCAACCACCCCGAATACCCTAGCAACCACCCTGGGTACCTTAGCAACACCCTAGCAACCACCTCCGGTACCCTAGCAACCGCATAGCAACACCTTAGTAACCACCCCGAGTACCCTAGCAACTTCATAGCAACACCTTAGCAACCACCTCGGATACCCTAGCAACCGCATAGCAACACCTTAGCAACCACCCCGAGTACCCTAGCAACCGCATAGCAACACCTTAGCAACCACCCCGAGTACCCTAGCAACTGCATAGCAACACCTTGGCAACCACCCCGGGTACCCTAGCAACCGCATAGCAACACCTTAGCAACCACCCCGGGTACCCTAGCAACCGCATAGCAACACCCTAGCAACCAACCCGGGTACCCTAGCAACCACCCTGGTTACCCTAGCAACCGCATAGCAACATCTTAGCAACCATCCCGGGTACCCTACCAACCAACACAAGTACCCTAGCAACTGCATAGCAACACCGTAGCAACCACCCGGGTACCCTAGCAACCACCTCGGGTACCCTAGCAACCGCATAGCAACACCTTAGCAACCACCTCGGATACCCTAGCAACCGCATAGCAACACCTTAGCAACCACCCCGAGTACCCTAGCAACCGCCATAGCAACACCTTAGCAACCACCCCGAGTACCCTAGCAACTGCATAGCAACACCTTGGCAACCACCCCGGGTACCCTAGCAACCGCATAGCAACACCTTAGCAACCACCCCGGGTACCCTAGCAACCGCATAGCAACACCCTAGCAACCAACCCGGGTACCCTAGCAACCACCCTGGTTACCCTAGCAACCGCATAGCAACATCTTAGCAACCATCCCGGGTACCCTACCAACCAACACAAGTACCCTAGCAACTGCATAGCAACACCGTAGCAACCACCCGGGTACCCTAGCAACCACCTCGGGTACCCTAGCAACCGCATAGCAACACCTTAGCAACCACCAAGGGTACCCTAGCAACCACCCCGGCTACCCTAGCAACCACCTTGGGTACCCTAGCAACCACCCCGGGTACCCTAGCAACCACATAGCAACACCTTAGCAACCACCCCGGGTACCCTAGCAACCACCCTGGGTACCCTAGCAACCACCTCGGGTACCCTAGCAACCACCTCGGATACCCTAGCAACCACCCCGGGTACCCTAGCAACCGCATAGCAACACCATAGCAACCACCCCGGGTACCCTAGCAACCACCTCGGGTAACCTAGCAACCACCCCGGGTACCCTAGCAACCACCCCGGGTACCCTAGCAACCGCATAGCAACACCTTAGCAACCACCCCGGGTACCCTAGCAACCATCCCGGGTACCCTAGCAACCACCTCGGGTACCCTAGCAACCGCATAGCAACACCTTAGCAACCACCCCGGGTACCCTAGCAACCACCTCGGGTATCCTAGCAACCACCTCGGATACCCTAGCAACCACCCCGGGTACCCTAGCAACCACCTCGGGTACCCTAGCAACCGCATAGCAACACCTTAGCAACCACCCCGGGTACCCTAGCAACCACCCCGGGTACCCTAGCAACCATCCCGGGTACCCTAGCAACCACCTCGGGTAACCTAGCAACCACCCTGCGTACCCTAGCAACCACCCCGGGTACCCTAGCAACCGCATAGCAACACCTTAGCAACCACCCCGGGTACCATAGCAACCACCTCGGGTACCCTAGCAACCACCCCGGGTACCCTAGCAACCACCTCGGGTACCCTAGCAACCGCATAGCAACACCTTAGCAACCACCCCGGGTACCCTAGCAACCACCTCGGGTAACCTAGCAACCACCCCAGGTACCCTAGCAACCACCCCAGGTACCCTAGCAACCACCTCGGGTACCCTAGCAACCGCATATCAACACCTTAGCAACCACCCTGGGTACCTTAGCAACACCCTAGCAACCACCTCCGGTACAATACCAACCGCATAGCAACACCTTAGCAACCACCTCGGGTACGCTAGCAACCGCATAGCAACACCTTAGCAACCATCCCGGGTACCCTACCAACCAACACAAGTACCCTAGCAACTGCATAGCAACACCGTAGCAACCACGCGGGTACCCTAGCAACCACCTTGGGTACCCTAGCAACCGCATAGCAACACCTTAGCAACCACCCCGGGTACCATAGCAACCACCTCGGGTACCCTAGCAACCACCCCGGGTACCCTAGCAAACCGCATAGCAACACCCTAGCAACCAAACCCGGGTACCCTAGCAACCACCTCGGGTACCCTAGCAACCACCTCGGGTAACCTAGCAACCACCTCGGGTACCCTAGCAACCACCTCGGGTACCCTAGCAACCACCTCGGGTAACCTAGCAACCACCTCGGGTACCCTAGCAACCAACCCGGGTACCCTAGCAACCACCTCGGGTACCCTAGCAACCACCTCGGGTAACCTAGCAACCACCCCGGGTACCCTAGCAACCACCTCGGGTACCCTAGCAACCACCTCGGGTACCCTAGCAACCACCTCGGGTACCCTAGCAACCACTTCGGGTACCCTAGCAACCACCCCGGGTACCCTAGCAACCATCCTGGGTACCCTAGCAACCACCCGGGTTACCCTAGCAAACCGCATAGCAACACCTTAGCAACCACCCCCGGGTACCCTAGCAACCACCCCGGGTACCCTAGCAAACCACCCCGGGTACCCTAGCAACCACCTCGGTTACCCTAGCAACCACCTCGGGTACCCTAGTAACCACCCCGGGTACCCTAGCAACCGCATAGCAACACCCTAGCAACCAACCCGGGTATCCAAGCAACACACAAGCAAGCACCCCGGGTACCCTAGCAACCACCCCGAATACCCTAGCAACCACCCTGGGTACCTTAGCAACACCCTAGCAACCACCTCCGGTACCCTAGCAACCGCATAGCAACACCTTAGTAACCACCCCGAGTACCCTAGCAACTTCATAGCAACACCTTAGCAACCACCTCGGATACCCTAGCAACCGCATAGCAACACCTTAGCAACCACCCCGAGTACCCTAGCAACCGCATAGCAACACCTTAGCAACCACCCCGAGTACCCTAGCAACCACCTTGGGTACCCTAGCAACCACCCCGGGTACCCTAGCAACCGCATAGCAACACCTTAGCAACCACCCCGAGTACCCTTGCAACTGCATAGCAACACCTTAGCAACCACCCCGGGTACCCTAGCAACCACCCCGGGTACCCTAGCAACCGCATAGCAACACCTTAGTAACCACCCCGAGTACCCTAGCAACTTCATAGCAACACCTTAGCAACCACCTCGGATACCCTAGCAACCGCATAGCAACACCTTAGCAACCACCCCGAGTACCCTAGCAACCGCTTAGCAACACCTTAGCAACCACCCCGAGTACCCTAGCAACAACCTCGGGTACCCTAGCAACCACCTCGGATACCCTAGCAACCACCCCGGGTACCCTAGCAACCACCTCGGGTACCCTAGCAACCCCATAGCAACCACCTCGGGTAACCTAGCAACCACCCCGGGTACCCTAGCAACCGCATAGCAACACCTTAGCAACCACCCCGGGTACCCTAGCAACCATCCCGGGTACCCTAGCAACCACCTCTGGTACCCTAGCAACCGCATAGCAACACCTTAGCAACCACCCCGTGTATCCTAGCAACCACCTCGGATACCCTAGCAACCACCCCGGGTACCCTAGCAACCACCTCGGGTACCCTAGCAACCGCATAGCAACACCTTAGCAACCATCCCGGGTATCCTAGCAACCACCTCGGATACCCTAGCAACCACCTCGGGTACCCTAGCAACCACCCCGGGTACCCTAGCAACCGCATAGCAACACCTTAGCAACCATCCCGGGTACCCTAGCAACCACCCCGGGTACCCTAGCAACCACCTCGGGTACCCTATCAACCGCATAGCAACACCTTAGCAACCACCTCGGGTACCCTAGCAACCGCATAGCAGCACCTTAGCAACCACCCCGGGTACCCTAGCAACCATCCCGGGTACCCTAGCAACCACCTCGGGTAACCTAGCAACCACCCCGCGTACCCTGGCAACCACCCCGGGTACCCTAGCAACCGCATAGCAACACCTTAGCAACCACCCCGGGTACCCTAGCAACCACCCCGTGTACCATAGCAACGACCTCGGGTACCCTAGCAACCACCCCGGGTACCCTAGCAACCGCATAGCAACACCTTAGCAACCATCCCGGGTACCCTAGCAACCACCCCGGGTACCCTAGCAACCACCTCGGGTACCCTATCAACCGCATAGCAACACCTTAGCAACCACCTCGGGTACCCTAGCAACCGCATAGCAGCACCTTAGCAACCACCCCGGGTACCCTAGCAACCATCCCGGGTACCCTAGCAACCACCTCGGATACCCTAGCAACCACCCCGGGTACCCTAGCAACCACCTCGGGTACCCTATCAACCGCATAGCAACACCTTAGCAACCACCTCGGGTACCCTAGCAACCGCATAGCAGCACCTTAGCAACCACCCCGGGTACCCTAGCAACCATCCCGGGTACCCTAGCAACCACCTCGGATACCCTAGCAACCACCCCGGGTACCCTAGCAACCACCTCGGGTACCCTAGCAACCGCATAGCAACACCTTAGCAACCACCCCGGGTACCCTAGCAACCACCCCGGGTACCCTAGCAACCATCCCGGGTACCCTAGCAACCACCCCGTGTACCATAGCAACGACCTCGGGTACCCTAGCAACCACCCCGGGTACCCTAGCAACCGCATAGCAACACCTTAGCAACCATCCCGGGTACCCTAGCAACCATCCCGGGTACCCTAGCAACCACCTCGGGTACCCTATCAACCGCATAGCAACACCTTAGCAACCACCTCGGGTACCCTAGCAACCGCATAGCAGCACCTTAGCAACCACCCCGGGTACCCTAGCAACCATCCCGGGTACCCTAGCAACCACCTCGGATACCCTAGCAACCACCCCGGGTACCCTAGCAACCACCTCGGGTACCCTAGCAACCGCATAGCAACACCTTAGCAACCACCCCGGGTACCCTAGCAACCACCCCGGGTACCCTAGCAACCATCCCGGGTACCCTAGCAACCACCTCGGGTAACCTAGCAACCACCCTGCGTACCCTAGCAACCACCCCGGGTACCCTAGCAACCGCATAGCAACACCTTAGCAACCACTCCGGGTACCTTAGCAACCACCTCGGGTACCCTAGCAACCACCCCGGGTACCCTAGCAACCACCTCGGTTACCCTAGCAACCGCATAGCAACACCTTAGCAACCACCCCGGGTACCCTAGTAACCACCCCGGTTACCCTAGCAACCGCATAGCAACACCCTAGCAACCAACCCGGGTATCCAAGCATCACGCTAGCAAGCACCCCGGGTACCCTAGCAACCACCCCGGGTAACCTAGCAACCACCCCGCGTACCCTGGCAACCACCCCGGGTACCCTAGCAACCGCATAGCAACACCTTAGCAACCACCCCGGGTACCATAGCAACAACCCCGAGTACCCTAGCAACTGCATAGCAACACCTTAGCAACCACCCCGAGAACCCTAGCAACTGCATAGCAACACCTTAGCAACCACCCCGGGTACCCTAGCAACCACCTCGGGTACCCTAGCAACCGCATAGCAGCACCTTAGCAACCACCCCGGGTACCCTAGCAACCATCCCGGGTACCCTAGCAACCACCCCGGGTAACCTAGCAACCACCCCGCGTACCCTGGCAACCACCCCGGGTACCCTAGCAACCGCATAGCAACACCTTAGCAACCACCCCGGGTACCCTAGCAACCACCCCGTGTACCATAGCAACGACCTCGGGTACCCTAGCAACCACCCCGGGTACCCTAGCAACCGCATAGCAACACCTTAGCAACCATCCCGGGTACCCTAGCAACCACCCCGGGTACCCTAGCAACCACCTCGGGTACCCTATCAACCGCATAGCAACACCTTAGCAACCACCTCGGGTACCCTAGCAACCGCATAGCAGCACCTTAGCAACCACCCCGGGTACCCTAGCAACCATCCCGGGTACCCTAGCAACCACCTCGGATACCCTAGCAACCACCCCGGGTACCCTAGCAACCACCTCGGGTACCCTAGCAACCGCATAGCAACACCTTAGCAACCACCCCGGGTACCCTAGCAACCACCCCGGGTACCCTAGCAACCATCCCGGGTACCCTAGCAACCACCTCGGGTAACCTAGCAACCACCCTGCGTACCCTAGCAACCACCCCGGGTACCCTAGCAACCGCATAGCAACACCTTAGCAACCACCCCGGGTACCTTAGCAACCACCTCGGGTACCCTAGCAACCACCCCGGGTACCCTAGCAACCACCTCGGTTACCCTAGCAACCGCATAGCAACACCTTAGCAACCACCCCAGGTACCCTAGTAACCACCCCGGTTACCCTAGCAACCGCATAGCAACACCCTAGCAACCAACCCGGGTATCCAAGCATCACGCTAGCAAGCACCCCGGGTACCCTAGCAACCACCCCGAATACCCTAGCAACCACCCTGGGTACCTTAGCAACACCCTAGCAACCACCCCGGGTACCCTAGCAACCGCATAGCAACACCTTAGTAACCACCCCGAGTACCCTAGCAACTGCATAGCAACACCTTAGCAACGACCTCGGATACCCTAGCAACCGCATAGCAACACCTTAGCTACCACCCCGAGTACCCTAGCAACCGCATAGCAACACCTTAGCAACCACCCCGAGTACCCTAGCAACCGCATAGCAACACCTTAGCAACCACCCCGAGTACCCTAGCAACTGCATAGCAACACCTTGGCAACCACCTCCGGTACCCTAGCAACCGCATAGCAACACCTTAGCAAACACCCCGGGTACCCTACCAACCAACACAAGTACCCTAGCAACTGCATAGCAACACCGTAGCAACCACCCCGGGTACCATAGCAACAACCCCGAGTACCCTAGCAACTGCATAGCAACACCTTAGCAACCACCCCGAGAACCCTAGCAACTGCATAGCAACACCTTAGCAACCACCCCGGGTACCCTAGCAACCACCTCGGGTACCCTAGCAACCGCATAGCAGCACCTTAGCAACCACCCCGGGTACCCTAGCAACCATCCCGGGTACCCTAGCAACCACCTCGGGTAACCTAGCAACCACCCCGCGTACCCTGGCAACCACCCCGGGTACCCTAGCAACCGCATAGCAACACCTTAGCAACCGCCCCGGGTACCCTAGCAACCACCCCGTGTACCATAGCAACGACCTCGGGTACCCTAGCAACCACCCCGGGTACCCTAGCAACCGCATAGCAACACCTTAGCAACCATCCCGGGTACCCTAGCAACCATCCCGGGTACCCTAGCAACCACCTCGGGTACCCTATCAACCGCATAGCAACACCTTAGCAACCACCTCGGGTACCCTAGCAACCGCATAGCAGCACCTTAGCAACCACCCCGGGTACCCTAGCAACCATCCCGGGTACCCTAGCAACCACCTCGGATACCCTAGCAACCACCCCGGGTACCCTAGCAACCACCTCGGGTACCCTAGCAACCGCATAGCAACACCTTAGCAACCACCCCGGGTACCCTAGCAACCACCCCGGGTACCCTAGCAACCATCCCGGGTACCCTAGCAACCACCTCGGGTAACCTAGCAACCACCCTGCGTACCCTAGCAACCACCCCGGGTACCCTAGCAACCGCATAGCAACACCTTAGCAACCACCCCGGGTACCTTAGCAACCACCTCGGGTACCCTAGCAACCACCCCGGGTACCCTAGCAACCACCTCGGTTACCCTAGCAACCGCATAGCAACACCTTAGCAACCACCCCAGGTACCCTAGTAACCACCCCGGTTACCCTAGCAACCGCATAGCAACACCCTAGCAACCAACCCGGGTATCCAAGCATCACGCTAGCAAGCACCCCGGGTACCCTAGCAACCACCCCGAATACCCTAGCAACCACCCTGGGTACCTTAGCAACACCCTAGCAACCACCCCGGGTACCCTAGCAACCGCATAGCAACACCTTAGTAACCACCCCGAGTACCCTAGCAACTGCATAGCAACACCTTAGCAACGACCTCGGATACCCTAGCAACCGCATAGCAACACCTTAGCTACCACCCCGAGTACCCTAGCAACCGCATAGCAACACCTTAGCAACCACCCCGAGTACCCTAGCAACTGCATAGAAACACCTTGGCAACCACCTCCGGTACCCTAGCAACCGCATAGCAACACCTTAGCAAAGACCCCGGGTACCCTACCAACCAAGTACCCTAGCAACTGCATAGCAACACCGTAGCAACCACCCCGGGTACCATAGCAACCACCCCGAGTACCCTAGCAACTGCATAGCAACACCTTAGCAACCACCCCGAGTACCCTAGCAACTGCATAGCAACACCTTAGCAATCACCCCGGGTACCCTAGCAACCACCTCGGGTACCCTAGCAACCGCATAGCAACACCTTAGCAACCACCCCGGGTACCCTAGCAACCACCTCGGGTACCCTAGCATCCGCAGAGCAACACCTTAGCTACCACCCCGGGTAGCCTAGCAACCACCTCGGGTACCCTAGCAACCACCTCGGATACCCTAGCAACCACCCCGGGTACCCTAGCAACCGCATAGCAACACCATAGCAACCACCCCGGGTACCCTAGCAACCATCCCGGGTACCCTAGCAACCGCATAGCAACACCTTAGCAACCACCCTGGGTACCTTAGCAACACCCTAGCAACCACCTCCGGTACAATACCAACCGCATAGCAACACCTTAGCAACTACCCCGGGTACCCTAGCAACCACCTCGGGTACCCTAGCAACCGCATAGCAACACATTAGCAACCACCCCGGGTACCCAAGCAACCACCTCGGGTACCCTAGCAACCACCCCGGATACCCTAGCAACCAACTCTGGTAACCTAGCAACCACCTCGGGTACCCTAGCAACCGCATAGCAACACCCTAGCAACCACCTCGGGTACCCTAGCAACCACCCCGGTTACCCTAGCAACCGCATAGCAACACCTTAGCAACCACCCCGGGTACCCTAGCAACCACCTCGGGTACCCAAGCAAACGCATAGCAACACCTTAGCTACCACCCCGGGTACCCTAGCAACCACCTCGGGTACCCTAGCAACCGCATAGCAACACCTTAGCAACCACCCCGGGTACCCTAGCAACCGCATAGCAACACCCTAGCAACCACCTCGGGTACCCTAGCAACCACCCCGGTTACCCTAGCAACCGCATAGCAACACCTTAGCAACCACCCCGGGTACCCTAGCAACCACCCCGGGTACCCTAGCAACCACCTCGGGTACCCTAGCAACCACCCCGGGTACCCGAACCGCATAGCAATACCCTAGCAACCGCATAGCAACACCTTAGCAAACACCCCGGGTACCCTACCAATCAACACAAGTACCCTAGCAACTGCATAGCAACACCTTAGCAACCAACCCGGGTACCCTAGCAACCACCCCCGGTTACCCTAGCAACCGCATAGCAACACCTTAGCAACCACCCCGGGTACCCTAGCAACCACCCCGGTTACCCTAGCAACCGCATAGCAACACCCTAGCAACCAACCCGGGTATCCAAGCAACACCCTAGCAAGCACCCCGGGTACCCTAGCAACCACTTCTGGCACCCTAGCAACCGCATAGCAACACCTTAGCAACCACCCCGGTTACCCTAGCAACCGCATAGCAACACCTTAGCAACCACCCCGGGTACCCTAGCAACCAACCCGGGTACCCTAGCAACCACCCCGAATACCCTAGCAACCACCCTGGGTACCTTAGCAACACCCTAGCAACCACCTCCGGTACCCTAGCAACCGCATAGCAACACCTTAGTAACCACCCCGAGTACCTTAGCAACTGCATAGCAACACCTTAGCAACCACCTCGGATACCCTAGCAACCGCATAGCAACACCTTAGCAACCACCCCGAGTACCCTAGCAACCGCATAGCAACACCTTAGCAACCACCCCGAGTACCCTAGCAACTGCATAGCAACACCTTGGCAACCACCTCCGGTACCCTAGCAACCGCATAGCAACACCTTAGCAAACACTCCGGGTACCCTACCAACCAACACAAGTACCCTAGCAACTGCATAGCAACACCGTAGCAACCACCCCGGGTACCATAGCAACAACCCCGAGTACCCTAGCAACTGCATAGCAACACCTTAGCAACCACCCCGAGAACCCTAGCAACTGCATAGCAACACCTTAGCAACCACCCCGGGTACCCTAGCAACCGCATAGCAGCACCTTAGCAACCACCCCGGGTACCCTAGCAACCACCTCGGGTAACCTAGCAACCACCCCGCGTACCCTAGCAACCACACCGGGTACCCTAGCAACCTCATAGCAACACCTTAGCAACCACCCCGTGTACCATAGCAACGACCTCGGGTACCCTAGCAACCACCCCGGGTACCCTAGCAAGCACCTCGGGTACCCTAGCAACCGCATAGCAACACCTTAGCAACCATCCCGGGTACCCTAGCAACCATCCCGGGTACCCTAGCAACCACCTCGGGTACCCTATCAACCGCATAGCAACACCTAAGCAACCACCCCGGGTACCCTAGCAACCACCTCGGGTACCCTAGCAACCGCCTAGCAACACCTTAGCAACCACCCCGGGTACCCTAGCAACTGCATAGCAACACCTTAGCAACCACCCCGAGAACCCTAGCAACTGCATAGCAACACCTTAGCAACCACCCCGGGTACCCTAGCAACCGCATAGCAACACCTTAGCAACCACCCGGGTACCCTAGCAACCACCCCGGGTACCCTAGCAACCACCTCGGGTACCCTAGCAACCGCATAGCAACACCTTAGCAACCACCACGGGTACCCTAGCAACCACCCCGGTTACCCTAGCAACCGCATAGCAACACCTTAGCAACAACCCCGAGTACCCTAGCAACCACCTCGGGTACCCTAGCAACCACCCCGGGTACCCTAGCAACCACCTCTGGTAACCTAGCAACCACCCCGGGTACCCTAGCAACCACCTCGGGTACCCTAGCAACCACCCCGGGTACCCTAGCAACCACCCCGGCTACCCTAGCAACCGCTTAGCAACCACCCCGGGTACCCTAGCAACTGCATAGCAACACCTTAGCAACCACCCCGAGTACCCTAGCAACCACCCCGGGTACCCTAGCAACCGCATAGCAACACCTTAGCAACCACCACGGGTACCCTAGCAACCACCCCGGTTACCCTAGCAACCGCATAGCAACACCCTAGCAACCAACCCGGGTATCCAAGCAACACCCTAGCAAGCACCCCGGGTACCCTAGCAACCACTTCTGGCACCCTAGCAACCGCATAGCAACACCTTAGCAACCACCCCGGTTACCCTAGCAACCGCATAGCAACACCTTAGCAACCACCCCGGGTACCCTAGCAACCAACCCGGGTACCCTAGCAACCACCCCGAATACCCTAGCAACCACCCTGGGTACCTTAGCAACACCCTAGCAACCACCTCCGGTACCCTAGCAACCACATAGCAACACCTTAGTAACCACCCCGAGTACCCTAGCAACTGCATAGCAACACCTTAGCAACGACCTCGGATACCCTAGCAACCGCATAGCAACACCTTAGCTACCACCCCGAGTACCCTAGCAACCGCATAGCAACACCTTAGCAACCACCCCGAGTACCCTAGCAACTGCATAGAAACACCTTGGCAACCACCCCGAGTACCCTAGCAACTGCATAGCAACACCTTAGCAACCACCTCGGATACCCTAGCAACCGCATAGCAACACCTTAGCAACCACCCCGAGTACCCTAGCAACCGCATAGCAACACCTTAGCAACCACCCCGGGTACCCTAGCAACCGCATAGCAACACCCTAGCAACCACCTCGGGTACCCTAGCAACCACCCCGGTTACCCTAGCAACCGCATAGCAACACCTTAGCAACCACCCCGGGTACCCTAGCAACCACCTCGGGTACCCAAGCAAACGCATAGCAACACCTTAGCTACCACCCCGGGTACCATAGCAACCACCTCGGGTACCCTAGCAACCACCTCGGGTACCCTAGCAACCACCCCGGGTACCCTAGCAAGCACCTCGGGTAACCTAGCAACCCCCCCAGGTACGCTAGCAACCACCCCGGGTACCCTAGCAACCACCTCGGGTACCCTAGCAACCACCCCGGGTACCCTAGCAACCACCTCGGGTACCCTATCAACCGCATAGCAACACCTTAGCAACCACCCTGGGTACCTTAGCAAAACCCTAGCAACCACCTCCGGTACAATACCAACCGCATAGCAACACCTTAGCAACCACCCCGGGTACCCTAGCAACCGCATAGCAACACCTTAGCAACCATCCCGGGTACCCTAGCAACCACCTCGGGTACCCTAGCAACCGCATAGCAAAACCTTAGCAACCACCCCGGGTACCCTAGCAACCACCCCGGGTACCCTAGCAACCATCCCGGGTACCCTAGCAACCACCCCGGGTACCCTAGCAACCACCCCGGGTACCCTAGCAACTGCATAGCAACACCATGGCAAACACCCCGAGTACCCTAGCAACTGCATAGCAACACCTTAGCAACCACCCCGGGTACCCTAGCAACTGCATAGCAACACCTTGGCAACCACCCCGAGTACCCTAGCAACTGCATAGCAACACCTTAGCAACCACCTCGGATACCCTAGCAACCGCATAGCAACACCTTAGCAACCACCCCGAGTACCCTAGCAACCGCATAGCAACACCTTAGCAACCACCCCGGGTACCCTAGCAACCGCATAGCAACACCCTAGCAACCACCTCGGGTACCCTAGCAACCACCCCGGTTACCCTAGCAACCGCATAGCAACACCTTAGCAACCACCCCGGGTACCCTAGCAACCACCTCGGGTACCCAAGCAAACGCATAGCAACACCTTAGCTACCACCCCGGGTACCCTAGCAACCACCCCGGGTACCCTAGCAACCACCTCGGGTACCCTAGCAACCGCATAGCAACACCTTAGCAACCACCCCGGGTACCCTAGCAACCGCATAGCAACACCCTAGCAACCACCTCGGGTACCCTAGCAACCACCCCGGTTACCCTAGCAACCGCATAGCAACACCTTAGCAACCACCCCGGGTACCCTAGCAACCACCTCGGGTACCCTAGCAACCACCTCGGGTACCCTAGCAACCACCCCGGGTACCCTAGCAACCACCCCGGGTACCCGAACCGCATAGCAATACCCTAGCAACCGCATAGCAACACCTTAGCAAACACCCCGGGTACCCTACCAATCAACACAAGTACCCTAGCAACTGCATAGCAACACCTTAGCAACCACCCCGGGTACCCTAGCAACCACCCCGGTTACCCTAGCAACCGCATAGCAACACCCTAGCAACCAACCCGGGTATCCAAGCAACACCCTAGCAAGCACCCCGGGTACCCTAGCAACCACTTCTGGCACCCTAGCAACCGCAGAGCAACACCTTAGCAACCACCCCGGGTACCCTAGCAACCACCCCGGTTACCCTAGCAACCGCATAGCAACACCTTAGCAACCAACCCGGGTACCCTAGCAACCACCCCCGAATACCCTAGCAATCACCCTGGGTACCTTAGCAACACCCTAGCAACCACCTCCGGTACCCTAGCAACCGCATAGCAACACCTTAGTAACCACCCCGAGTACCCTAGCAACTGCATAGCAACACCTTAGCAACCACCTCGGATACCCTAGCAACCGCATAGCAACACCTTAGCAACCACCCCGAGTACCCTAGCAACCGCATAGCAACACCTTAGCAACCACCCCGAGTACCCTAGCAACTGCATAGCAACACCTTGGCAACCACCTCCGGTACCCTAGCAACCGCATAGCAACACCTTAGCAAACACCCCGGGTACCCTACCAACCAACACAAGTACCCTAGCAACTGCATAGCAACACCGTAGCAACCACCCCGGGTACCATAGCAACAACCCCGAGTACCCTAGCAACTGCATAGCAACACCTTAGCAACCACCCCGAGAACCCTAGCAACTGCATAGCAACACCTTAGCAACCACCCCGGGTACCCTAGCAACCACCTCGGGTACCCTAGCAACCGCATAGCAGCACCTTAGCAACCACCCCGGGTACCCTAGCAACCATCCCGGGTACCCTAGCAACCACCTCGGGTAACCTAGCAACCACCCCGCGTACCCTGGCAACCACCCCGGGTACCCTAGCAACCGCATAGCAACACCTTAGCAACCACCCCGGGTACCCTAGCAACCACCCCGTGTACCATAGCAACGACCTCGGGTACCCTAGCAACCACCCCGGGTACCCTAGCAACCGCATAGCAACACCTTAGCAACCATCCCGGGTACCCTAGCAACCATCCCGGGTACCCTAGCAACCACCTCGGGTACCCTATCAACCGCATAGCAACACCTTAGCAACCACCTCGGGTACCCTAGCAACCGCATAGCAACACCTTAGCAACCACCCCGGGTACCCTAGCAACTGCATAGCAACACCTTAGCAACCACCCCGAGAACCCTAGCAACTGCATAGCAACACCTTAGCAACCACCCCGGGTACCCTAGCAACCACCTCGGGTACCCTAGCAACCACATAGCAGCACCTTAGCAACCACCCCGGGTACCCTAGCAACCATCCCGGGTACCCTAGCAACCACCTCGGGTAACCTAGCAACCACCCCGCGTACCCTAGCAACCACCCCGGGTACCCTAGCAACCGCATAGCAACACCTTAGCAACCACCCCGGGTACCCTAGCAACCACCCCGTGTACCATAGCAACGACCTCGGGTACCCTAGCAACCACCCCGGGTACCCTAGCAAGCACCTCGGGTACCCTAGCAACCGCATAGCAACACCTTAGCAACCATCCCGGGTACCCTAGCAACCATCCCGGGTACCCTAGCAACCACCTCGGGTAACCTAGCAACCACTCCAGGTACCCTAGCAACCACCCTGGGTACCTTAGCAAAACCCTAGCAACCACCTCCGGTACAATACCAACCGCATAGCAACACCTTAGCAACCACCCCGGGTACCCTAGCAACCGCATAGCAACACCTTAGCAACCATCCCGGGTACCCTAGCAACCACCTCGGGTACCCTAGCAACCGCATAGCAAAACCTTAGCAAACACCCCGGGTACCCTAGCAACCATCCTGGGTACCCTAGCAACCACCCCGGTTACCCTAGCAACCGCATAGCAACACCGTAGCAACCACCCGGGTACCCTAGCAACCACCCCGGGTACCCTAGCAACCACCCCGGGTACCCTAGCAACCATCCTGGGTACCCTAGCAACCACCCCGGTTACCCTAGCAACCGCCTAGCAACACCGTAGCAACCACCCGGGTACCCTAGCAACCACCCCGGGTACCCTAGCAACCACCCCGGGTACCCTAGCAACCACCCCGGGTACCCTAGCAACCACCCCGGGTACCCTAGCAACCACCTCGGGTAACCTAGCAACCACCTCGGGTACCCTAGCAACCACTTCGGGTACCCTAGCAACCACCCCGGGTACCCTAGCAAACCATCCTGGGTACCCTAGCAACCACCTCGGGTACCCTAGCAACCACCCCGGTTACCCTAGCAACCGCATAGCAAACACCTTAGCAACCACCCCGGGTACCCTAGCAACCACCCCGGGTACCCTAGCAACCACCTCGGTTACCCTAGCAACCACCTCGGGTACACTAGTAACCACCCCGGGTACCCTAGCAACCGCATAGCAACACCCTAGCAACCAACCCGGGTATCCAAGCAACACACAAACAAGCACCCCGGGTACCCAAGCAACCACCCCGAATACCCTAGCAACCACCCTGGGTACCTTAGCAACACCCTAGCAACCACCTCCGGTACCCTAGCAACCGCATAGCAACACCTTAGCAACCACCCCGGGTACCCTAGCAACCATCCTGGGTAACCTAGCAACCACCTCGGGTACCCTAGCAACCACCCCGGTTACCCTAGCAACCGCATAGCAACACCTTAGCAACCACCCCGGGTACCCTAGCAACCACCCCGGGTACCCTAGCAACCACCTCGGGTACCCTAGCAACCACCCCGGGTACCCTAGCAACCACCTCGGTTACCCTAGCAACCACCTCGGGTACCCTAGTAACCACCCCGAGTACCCTAGCAACCACCCCGGTTACCCTAGCAACCGCATAGCAACACCCTAGCAACCAACCCGGGTATCCAAGCAACACTCAAGCAAGCACCCCGGGTACCCTAGCAACCACCCCGAATACCCTAGCAACCACCCTGGGTACCTTAGCAACACCCTAGCAACCACCTCCGGTACCCTAGCAACCGCATAGCAACACCTTAGTAACCACCCCGAGTACCCTAGCAACTTCATAGCAACACCTTAGCAACCACCTCGGATACCCTAGCAACCGCATAGCAACACCTTAGCAACCACCCCCGGTACCCTAGCAACCGCATAGCAACACCTTAGCAACCACCCCGAGTACCCTAGCAACTGCATAGCAACACCTTGGCAACCACCCCGGGTACCCTAGCAACCGCATAGCAACACCTTAGCAACCACCCCGGGTACCCTAGCAACCGCATAGCAACACCCTAGCAACCAACCCGGGTACCCTAGCAACCGCATAGCAACACCTTAGCAACCACCCCCGGGTACCCTAGCAACCGCATAGCAACACCCTAGCAACCAACCCGGGTACCCTAGCAACCACCCTGGTTACCCTAGCAACCGCATAGCAACATCTTAGCAACCATCCCGGGTACCCTACCAACCAACACAAGTACCCTAGCAACTGCATAGCAACACCGTAGCAACCACCCCGGGTACCCTAGCAACCACCCCGGGTACCCTAGCATCCACCTCGGGTACCCTAGCACCACCCCGGGTACCCTAGCAACCACCCCGGGGTACCCTAGCAACCACCTCGGGTAACCTAGCAACCACCTCGGGTACCCTAGCAACCACTTCGGGTACCCTAGCAACCGCATAGCAACACCTTAGCAACCACCCGGGTACCCTAGCAACCACCCCGGGTACCCTAGCAACCATCCTGGGTACCCTAGCAACCACCCCGGTTACCCTAGCAACCGCATAGCAACACCGTAGCAACCACCCGGGTACCCTAGCAACCACCCCGGGGTACCCTAGCAACCACCTCGGGTACCCTAGCAACCACCTCGGGTACCCTAGCAACCACCCCGGGTACCCTAGCAACCACCTCGGGTAACCTAGCAAACCACCCTCGGTACCCTAGCAACCACTTCGGGTACCCTAGCAACCGCATAGCAACACTTAGCAACCACCCCGGGTACCCTAGCAACCACCCCCGGGTACCCTAGCAACCATCCTGGGTACCCTAGCAACCACCTCGGGTACCCTAGCAACCACCCCCGGTGTACCCTAGCAACCGCATAGCAAACACCTTAGCAACCACCCCGGGTACCCTAGCAACCACCCCGGGTACCCTAGCACCACTCGGTTACCCTAGCAACCCCCCTCGTGGTACCACTAGTAACACCCCCGGGTACTTCTAGCAACCGCATAGCAACACCCTAGCACCAACCCGGGTATCCAAGCAACACAACAAGCAAGCACCCCCGGGTACCCTAGCAACCACCCCGAATTACCCTAGCAACCACCCTGGGTACCTTAGCAACACCCTAGCAACCACCTCCGGTACCTAGCAACAGCCGCAATAGCAACACCTTAGTAACCACCCCGAGTACCCTACCTAGCAACTTCATAGCAACACCTTAGCAACCACCTCGGATACCCTAGCAACCGCATAGCAACACCTTAGCAACCACCCCGAGTACCCTAGCAACCGCATAGCAACACCTTAGCAACCACCCCGAGTACCCTAGCAACTGCATAGCAACACCTTGGCAACCACCCCGGGTACCCTAGCAACCGCATAGCAACACCTTAGCAACCACCCCGGGTACCCTAGCAACCGCATAGCAACACCCTAGCAACCAACCCGGGTACCCTAGCAACCACCCTGGTTACCCTAGCAACCGCATAGCAACATCTTAGCAACCATCCCGGGTACCCTACCAACCAACACAAGTACCCTAGCAACTGCATAGCAACACCGTAGCAACCACCCGGGTACCCTAGCAACCACCTCGGGTACCCTAGCAACCGCATAGCAACACCTTAGCAACCACCACGGGTACCCTAGCAACCATCCCGGGTACCCTAGCAAACCACCTCGGGTACCCTAGCAACCGCATAGCAACACCTTAGCAACCACCCCGGGTACCCTAGCAACCACCCTGTTACCCTAGCAACCACATAGCAACATCTTAGCAACCATCCCGGGTACCCTACCAACCACACAAGTACCCTAGCAACTGCATAGCAACACCGTAGCAACCACCCGGGTACCCTAGCAACCACCTCGGGTAACCTAGCAACCACCCCGGGTACCCTAGCAACCACCCCGGTACCCTAGCAACCGCATAGCAACACCTTAGCAACCACCCCGGGTACCCTAGCAACCATCCCGGGTACCCTAGCAACCACCTCGGGTACCCTAGCAACCGCATAGCAACACCTTAGCAACCAACCCGGGTACCCTAGCAACCACCCTGGTTACCCTAGCAACCACATAGCAACATCTTAGCAACCATCCCGGGTACCCTACCAACCAACACAAGTACCCTAGCAACTGCATAGCAACACCGTAGCAACCACCCGGGTACCCTAGCAACCACCCCGGGTACCCTAGCAACCACCTCGGGTACCCTAGCAACCACCCCGGGTACCCTAGCAACCACCCCGGGTACCCTAGCAACCACCTCGGGTAACCTAGCAACCACCTCGGGTACCCTAGCAACCACTTCGGGTACCCTAGCAACCGCATAGCAACACCTAGCAACCACCCGGGTACCCTAGCAACCACCCCGGGTACCCTAGCAACCATCCTGGGTACCCTAGCAACCACCCCGGTACCCTAGCAACCGCATAGCAACACCGTAGCAACCACCGGGTACCTTAGCAACCACCCCGGGTACCCTAGCAACCACCTCGGGTACCTAGCAACCACCTCGGGTACCCTAGCAACCACCCCGGGTACCCTAGCAACCACCTCGGGTACCTAGCAACCACCCGGGTACCCTAGCAACCATCCTGGGTACCCTAGCAACCACCCCGGTTACCCTAGCAACCATCCTGGGTACCCTAGCAACCACCCCGGTTACCCTAGCAACCGCATAGCAACACCTTAGCAACCACCCGGGTACCCTAGCAACCACCCCGGGTACCCTAGCAACCACCTCGGTTACCCTAGCAACCACCTCGGGTACACTAGTAACCACCCCGGGTACCCTAGCAACCGCATAGCAACACCCTAGCAACCAACCCGGGTATCCAAGCAACACACAAACAGCACCCCGGGTACCCTAGCAACCACCCCAATACCCTAGCAACCACCCTGGGTACCTTAGCAAACCCTAGCAACCATCCGGTACCCTAGCAACCGATAGCAACCTTAGCAACCACCCCGGGTACCCTAGCAACCATCCTGGGTAACCTAGCAACCACCTCGGGTACCCTAGCAACCACCCTGGTTACCCTAGCAACAGCATAGCAACACCTTAGCAACCACCCCGGGTACCCTAGCAACCACCCCGGGTACCCTAGCAACCACCTCGGGTACCCTAGCAACCACCCCGGGTACCCTAGCAACCACCTCGGTACCCTAGCAACCACCTCGGGTACCCTAGTAACCACCCCGAGTACCCTAGCAACCACCCCGGTTACCCTAGCAACCGCATAGCAACACCCTAGCAACCAACCCGGGTATCCAAGCAACACTCAAGCAAGCACCCCGGGTACCCTAGCAACCACCCCGAATACCCTAGCAACCACCCTGGGTACCCTAGCAACAGCATAGCAACACCTTAGCAACCACCCCGGGTACCCTAGCAACCACCTCGGGTACCCTAGCAACCACCCGGGTACCCTAGCAACCACCTCGGTTACCCTAGCAACCACCTCGGGTACCCTAGCAACCACCCGAGTACCCTAGCAACCACCTCGGGTACCCTAGCAACCACCCCGGGTACCCTAGCAACCACCTCGGGTAACCTAGCAACCACCTCGGGTACCCTAGCAACCACTTCGGGTACCCTAGCAACCGCATAGCAACACCTTAGCAACCACCCCGGGTACCCTAGCAACCACCCCGGGTACCCTAGCAACCATCCTGGGTACCCTAGCAACCACCTCGGGTACCTAGCAACCACCCCGGTTACCCTAGCAACCGCATAGCAACACCTTAGCAACCACCCCGGGTACCCTAGCAACCACCCCGGGTACCCTAGCAACCACCTCGGTTACCCTAGCAACCACCTCGGGTACACTAGTAACCACCCCGGGTACCCTAGCAACCGCATAGAACACCCTAGCAACCAACCCGGGTATCCAAGCAACACACAAGCAACCACCCGGTACCCTAGCAACCATAGCAACCCTTAGCAACCACCCCGGGTACCCTAGCAACCGCATAGCAAACACCCTAGCAACCAACCCGGGTACCCTAGCAACCGCATAGCAACACCTTAGCAACCACCCCGGGTACCCTAGCAACCGCATAGCAACACCCTAGCAACCAACCGGGTACCCTAGCAACCACCCTGGTTACCCTAGCAACCGCATAGCAACATCTTAGCAACCATCCCGGGTACCCTACCAACCAACACAAGTACCCTAGCAACTGCATAGCAACACCGTAGCAACCACCCGGGTACCCTAGCAACCACCCCGGGTACCCTAGCAACCACCTCGGGTACCCTAGCAACCACCCCGGGTACCCTAGCAACCACCCCGGGTACCCTAGCAAACCACCTCGGGTAACCTAGCAACCACCTCGGGTACCCTAGCAACCACTTCGGGTACCCTAGCAACCGCATAGCAACACCTTAGCAACCACCCCGGGTACCCTAGCAACCACCCCGGGTACCCTAGCAACCATCCTGGGTACCCTAGCAACCACCCCGGTTACCCTAGCAACCGCATAGCAACACCGTAGCAACCACCCGGGTACCTTAGCAACCACCCCGGGTACCTAGCAACCACCTCGGGTACCCTAGCAACCACCCCGGGGTACCCTAGCAACCACCTCGGGTAACCTAGCAACCACCCCGGGTACCCTAGCAACCATCCTGGGTACCCTAGCAACCACCCCGGTTACCCTAGCAACCGCATAGCAACACCGTAGCAACCACCCGGGTACCCTAGCAACCACCCCGGGTACCCTAGCAACCACCCCGGGTACCCTAGCAACCATCCTGGGTACCCTAGCAACCACCCCGGTTACCCTAGCAACCGCATAGCAACACCGTAGCAACCACCCGGGTACCCTAGCAACCACCCCGGGTACCCTAGCAACCACCCCGGGTACCCTAGCAACCACCCCGGGTACCCTAGCAACCACCTCGGGTACCCTAGCAACCACCCCGGGTACCCTAGCAACCACCTCGGGTACCTAGCAACCACCTCGGGTACCCTAGCAACCACTTCGGGTACCCTAGCAACCACCCCGGGTACCCTAGCAACCATCCTGGGTACCCTAGCAACCACCTCGGGTACCCTAGCAACCACCCCGGTTACCCTAGCAACCGCATAGCAACACCTTAGCAACCCACCCCGGTACCCTAGCAACCACCCCGGGTACCCTAGCAACCACCTCGGTTACCCTAGCAACCACCTCGGGTACACTAGTAACCACCCCGGGTACCCTAGCAAACCGCATAGCAACACCCTAGCAACCAACCCGGGTATCCAAGCAACACACAAACAAGCACCCCGGGTACCCAAGCAACCACCCCGAATACCCTAGCAACCACCCTGGGTACCTTAGCAACACCCTAGCAACCACCTCCGGTACCCTAGCAACCGCATAGCAACACCTTAGCAACCACCCCGGGTACCCTAGCAACCATCCTGGGTAACCTAGCAACCACCTCGGGTACCCTAGCAACCACCCCGGTTACCCTAGCAACCGCATAGCCACCTTAGCAACCACCCCGGGTACCCTAGCAACCACCCCGGGTACCCTAGCAACCACCTCGGGTACCCTAGCAACCACCCCGGGTACCTAGCAACCACCTCGGTTACCCTAGCAACCACCTCGGGTACCCTAGTAACCACCCCGAGTACCCTAGCAACCACCCCGGTTACCCTAGCAACCGCATAGCAACAACACCCTAGCAACCAACCCGGGTATCCAAGCAACACTCAAGCAAGCACCCCGGGTACCCTAGCAACCACCCCGAATACCCTAGCAACCACCCTGGGTACCTTAGCAACACCCTAGCAACAACCTCCGGTACCCTAGCAACCGCATAGCAACACCTTAGTAACCACCCCGAGTACCCTAGCAACTTCATAGCAACACCTTAGCAACCACCTCGGATACCCTAGCAACCGCTAGCAATAGCAACACCTTAGCAACCACCCGAGTACCCTAGCAACCGCATAGCAACACCTTAGCAACCACCCGAGTACCCTAGCAACTGCATAGCAACACCTTGGCAACCACCCCGGGTACCCTAGCAACCGCATAGCAACCCTTAGCAACCACCCGGGTACCCTAGCAACCGCATAGCAACACCCTAGCAACCAACCCGGGTACCCTAGCAACCGCATAGCAACACCTTAGCAACCACCCCGGGTACCCTAGCAACCGCATAGCAACACCCTAGCAACCAACCCGGGTACCCTAGCACCACCCTGGTTATAGCAACCGCATAGCAACATCTTAGCAACCATCCCGGTACCCTAGCCAAACTGCCATAGCAACACCGTAGCAACCACCCGGGTACCCTAGCAACCACCCCGGTACCCTAGCAACCACCTCGGGTACCCTAGCAACCACCCCGGGTACCCAGCAAACCCCGGGTACCCTAGCAACCACCTCGGGTAACCTAGCAACCACCTCGGGTACCCTAGCAACCACTTCGGGTACCCTAGCAACCGCATAGCAACACCTTAGCAACCACCCCCGGGTACCCTAGCAACCACCCCGGGTACCCTAGCAACCATCCTGGGTACCCTAGCAACCACCCCGGTTACCCTAGCAACCGCATAGCAACACCGTAGCAACCACCCGGGTACCCTAGCAACCACCCCGGGTACCCTAGCAACCACCTCGGGTACCCTAGCAACCACCTCGGGTACCCTAGCAACCACCCCGGGTATCCTAGCAACCACCTCGGGTAACCTAGCAACCACCTCGGGTACCCTAGCAACCACTTCGGGTACCCTAGCAACCGCATAGCAACACCTTAGCAACCACCCCGGGTACCCTAGCAACCACCCCGGGTACCCTAGCACCACCCTGGTTACCCTAGCAACAGCATAGCAACCTTAGCAACCACCCCGGGTACCCTAGCAACCACCCCGGGTACCCTAGCAACCACCTCGGGTACCCTAGCACCACCCCGGGTACCCTAGCAACCACCTCGGTTACCCTAGCAACCACCTCGGGTACCCTAGTAACCACCCCGAGTACCCTAGCAACCACCCCGGTTACCCTAGCAACCGCATAGCAACACCCTAGCAACCAACCCGGGTATCCAAGCAACACTCAAGCAAGCACCCCGGGTACCCAGCAACCACCCCGAATACCCTAGCAACCACCCTGGGTACCCTAGCAACAGCATAGCAACACCTTAGCAACCACCCCGGGTACCCTAGCAACCACCTCGGTACCCTAGCAACCACCCCGGGACCCTAGCAACCACCTCGGTTACCCTAGCAACCACCTCGGGTACCCTAGCAACCACCCCGAGTACCCTAGCAACCACCTCGGGTACCCTAGCAACCACCCCGGGTACCCTAGCAACCACCCTGGTTACCCTAGCAACCGCATAGCAACATCTTAGCAACCATCCGGGTACCCTAGCAACCACCCTGGTTACCCTAGCAACCGCATAGCAACATCTTAGCAACCATCCCGGGTACCCTACCAACCAACACAAGTACCCTAGCAACTGCATAGCAACACCGTAGCAACCACCCGGGTACCCTAGCAACCACCTCGGGTACCCTAGCAACCGCATAGCAACACCTTAGCAACCACCCCGGGTACCCTAGCAACCATCCCGGGTACCCTAGCAACCACCGGGTACCCTAGCAACCGCATAGCAACACCTTAGCAACCACCCCGGGTACCTAGCAACCACCCTGGTTACCCTAGCAACCACATAGCAACATCTTAGCAACCATCCCGGGTACCCTACCAACCAACACAAGTACCCTAGCAACTGCATAGCAACACCGTAGCAACCACCCGGGTACCTAGCAACCACCTCGGGTAACCTAGCAACCACCCCGGGTACCCTAGCAACACCCGGGTACCCTAGCAACCGCATAGCAACACCTTAGCAACCACCCCGGGTACCCTAGCAACCATCCCGGGTACCCTAGCAACCACCTCGGGTACCCTAGCAAACCGCATAGCAACACCTTAGCAACCAACCCGGGTACCCTAGCAACCACCCTGGTTACCTAGCAACCACATAGCAACATCTTAGCAACCATCCGGGTACCCTACCAACCAACACAAGTACCCTAGCAACTGCATAGCAACACCGTAGCAACCACCCGGGTACCCTAGCAACCACCCCGGGTCCCTAGCAACCACTCGGGTACCCTAGCAACCACCCCGGGTACCCTAGCAACCACCCCGGGTACCCTAGCAACCACCTCGGGTAACCTAGCACCACCTCGGGTACCCTAGCACCACTTCGGGTACCCTAGCAACCGCATAGCAACACCTTAGCAACCACCCCGGGTACCCTAGCAACCACCCCTGGTACCCTAGCAACCATCCTGGGTACCCTAGCAACCACCCCGGTTACCCTAGCAACCGCATAGCAACACCGTAGCAACCACCCGGGTACCTTAGCAACCACCCCGGGTACCCTAGCAACCACCTCGGGTACCTAGCAACCACCTCGGGTACCCTAGCAACCACCCCGGGTACCTAGCAACCACCTCGGGTAACCTAGCAACCACCCCGGGTACCCTAGCAACCATCCTGGGTACCCTAGCAAACCACCCCGGTTACCCTAGCAACCATCCTGGGTACCCTAGCAACCACCCCGGTTACCCTAGCAACCGCATAGCAACACCTTAGCAACCACCCCGGGTACCCTAGCAACCACCCGGGTACCCTAGCAACCACCTCGGTTACCCTAGCAACCACCTCGGTACACTAGTAACCACCCCGGGTACCCTAGCAACCGCATAGCAACACCCTAGCAACCAACCCGGGTATCCAAGAACACACAAACAAGCAACCCCGGGTACCCTAGCAACCACCCCGAATACCCTAGCAACCACCCTGGGTACCTTAGCAACACCCTAGCAACCACCTCCGGTTACCTAGCAACCGCATAGCAACACCTTAGCAACCACCCGGGTACCCTAGCAACCATCCTGGGTAACCTAGCAACCACCTCGGGTACCTAGCAACCACCCTGGTACCCTAGCAACAGCATAGCAAACACCTTAGCAACCACCCCGGTACCCTAGCAACCACCCGGG
>QVTF01006159.1:0-27803 GCA_003573665.1 Oxygymnocypris stewartii
CAGACAGACAGATACACACACACATCGCTGTTAGCTTTCCATTATGCTGCTTACTAATAGTGTTTGTTTGGAAGTGATTGATATTTTACCGCCAGCTTTGACTTAATCGGAAAGGGTAGAGCTCCAGGTAATGTGCTGTATACTGATAATAATTCATACACTAGAGCTGTCAATCAGTAAGTTAACTTAAATAAAGAGGTCTGTTTGGGTGTTTGCTTGGTCTGCTTTTGCATTGCCCTTCAATATTTGTCAAAAAAAAGGATGCATTTCTATTTAATGTATTGCGTACACACATCCTGCTTTTAATTTCTTGGACAAAATTCAAGAATGGATTCCTCAATTATAATCCATGGGTTGTAATTTCAGTGTTATTGACCCTGTACCACAGAAAGTTGAATTGAAATTAGGCTAACACTTTGTTTCGATGGTCCTCTTTAGATAATCTGTTAACTATAAGTAACTAACTACATATTAACTACCAGTAATTAGAGTATTAGAAGCTTTGTAAGTACATCACCTCATCATTAGTACTAACAATATTATTGTACTTGGTATATATTCTCAATATAATCGTGTATGTGACAAATAAAAATCTTGAATTCTATGGACCCTAACCTACCAGTCTACTAATATTCGACAATGATAGTTAGTTGACATGTAGTCGCAAAGTTACTTAAAGTTAGCAGAATTCTTAAAGGGGGCAATTAAAACAAACATTTTATTAGGAATTGCATGAAGTGGTATTTACAGAATTATAATTTAACTAGTAATGGAATTATGTGATCATAAATTAGCTGAATATGCTATATAAATATTAGAAACTTTTGCTAATGTATCTAAATATTATAAAAGTCAGCATAAATCAAGTCCATATTTTGATTGTATCTGGAATTTTACAAATCTGTTTGTTTGTCCAAGGACTATAAGGCATTTCAACTTTTTTTTAAACTTGCAAAATATGAAAGTTTTTCTTGCCAAGCCTTCCTAACTCTCAGAGTAGACTGTTAGGTTTAGGGTTAATAGAATACGTTGACACATACTTGCAAAGTTTCTCATAGTCATTATCATTTATGGTGTGGATCCATCAAAACAAAGTGTTATTAAGCAGACAGCCTACTCATACTCTAATGACTGCTAGTTGACATGCAATTGCAAAGTTACTTACTTTTAGTAGAATGTCTGAAGTGGATTAACAAAATAAGTGTTACCAATTATTTTCCTAAATTTGAAATTACAAATCTACATCCAGCATTTAATCTGTTAAAATTTAAATATGTTCCGAGTTGACAAACCTGTTTCCAATAGAGGCAGCCAGTCCATGAACACTTTTCTTCAAACTCTTAACAGGAATTTTTCATATTCAAGTGTATAAAAGCCAAGAATCCATAATGGACTCATCAGTTGTCACGTGCTCTGCTTGAATTATTCTCTTTGGTGCTAATTAGACATTCCTAGCATATGTGATCACCGAAAGCTCACCATGCATGTGGTTGACAATTATACGGTTCTTCTGACTGTGCGCTATAAGGAAAATCTAGCCGTTGTTTTATTTGCTGCATGGGTGAATTCACACAAAGGCTTTGTGAGTCTCCTAATGCACGGCTCTGAGTTGGCCCTTGTCTCACACATGACTTGCATTTGCGTAAAGGTCACTCAGTATTGGGATAAAGAAATCCTCTGGGGTGCTAGGAAACAATTATTCTCTGAGAGAGAGCGATACTAATTATGTCGGCACGTAGTGTGAGTGGTTTCTGCTTTAGGTCTGAAATAACAAATTAATTGGCAAACTCACCAGTGATTCCTTGGACATGCTCTTTGGTTTCCCGTCTTGAAAAACACACAATGAATGGTTCTTCTTCTGTCTTTGTGATCTGCAAGGGAGTATCTTAGAATAAATCATGGATGTCCCTTGGTAGGAATTGTTTGTCAGTAAATCATTGAGAGGAGATCCATTAGAGGACAAAAAGGAAATTTGAACACCTGCAGTAGCCAAGGCTGTGGTAATAAACACGTCCCTGAAATAAATAAATGCGGTCTGCTCATAGAGCCACTTCAGGATGCTTTTTGTCATTTGCCGGCGATGAGCATCCAGGAAAGCATCAGTAAGATGAAAAGTCTCTGGAGACTAACTCACCTAGGGAAGGATGCAGATCTTAATCATGAGGGACCCAGTTCTCTGACATTTCTCTCTGTGTCGGCATGCCCTTCACAATTTCATAGAAGACAGAGTCATTTGCATATTTGCAAATCGTGATTTCCATACCAATGGCCAACACCAAAGTGAACAGTTGTGAGATTTTACCCTGGCGGGAATATTTATCTCCGACATAATCTTTTCCCTGTAGAATTAAAAAAAATGTATCACTACACCAAGTGCTTCAACGTCCACCCTTGTCCCCTCTTTTTTGAATTCCAATAATATGATTTCTTGATATCTGAAAGTGGGTTCATGAATGCGTCTTGGGAGCTATTTGTACATGCGTTCAAATGTAATTAGGGACTTCAAACTGGCTTTACTACACATTCAGAGCACTTTGAATTTGTGCTGGAAGTGTTTGCATGAAGAATAACTGCCTGATTTTCTCACTTGCTACATGGTACATCTCTCTCTCTCTCTCTCTCTCTCTCCTCTCTCTCCTCTCTCTCTCTCTCTCTCTCTCTCTCTCTCTCTCTCTCTCTCTCTCTCTCTCTCTCTCTCTCTCTCTCTCTCTCTCTCTCTCTCTCTCTCTCTCTGTTTTATTCCTGAGAATTCCAATAGGGTGCGCCAGTGTACTTCAAACAATGGAGACAGCTCAGTTCAAGATGTGCAGTCAACACAGTAAGAAAACTAGACAAAATGTATTTTGTAGTATGAAATATGTGGGATTATGTACAGTCGGGTATCATTATCGCTAAATAAATAGGAAGTGGTCAGTTATACAAATGAGTGGTCAGTTATATAGCTTTGCCCTGGGCAATGGTCATTATTCAGAAATATTTGGCTGCTGTATGCTACCATTGACCACTATGAATCTATGCTAGAAAGCCACTGCAATAAATCAGCTTGACAATACATAAATCATAAAGTAGCTCTGGTAAAATTAGTAGTAGTTTACTTTTGTTTTGTTGAAATAAGCAGGTCCCAGAACATTAAATAAATCATTTTATTTATGTCACTAGTGTTGAAGTAATTAATAACGAACAAATTGTGATTAATTAATAATAATAAGGAGTTTCTTATATATTCTTAAAATACCCGAATCTCCTTATGCTAACTTGTGTTTTTTATATATTTTTTATTAAACTATTTTATTCTAATCAAAAACTGCTAATATGAAAAGCCAAGGGAACTCATTAGCTTTCAGGATAATCTGCGTTCTGATTAGATAAATTATTGTAAAAAGGCAGACAAATACTAATTTTTTAAAATACTTATTCTATGCCAGTGTTGCTACATTGCCTGTCAACCATAAACAGTTTACAATCAGGCTGCTGTATCACTTGGTAATATAGTTCTTAAATTATAATTAATAAATTCGACTGTTTTATATACTAAATAAATCAGACTATACCTATCATTAAATTGTGAATGTAATGCACAGCCTGTTATAGCTTATTGCTTTATGAATATTATTTTGTGTAGTAGAGTGTTTAGTATTGGCTCACATACTTGTTGACTGATTTTGCTGCACACTAGTGTTGTTATAGATGTGTAAAATGCTAAAGGATAAGTTCAAGGTTTAATGGGTCACATGCAGAAATGCAACAGCAGTGAAGCTTTACTGAGGCGCCTAAAGGTTATTGTGAAGAATAGTAGAAATAGCAATAAACAGCAAAAGAAAGAAAGTGTAGCCTGTGTTGCTCTGCTGAGGGCAGTGAGCAGTATGCATCATTATTTAAGATCCGGATGGCTTGAGGCTAATAATTCCTCCTGAGCCTCTCCAAGCTGGCCCTCAAGCTGTGGTGTAGTGTTTCCCTGCTATGGTTGCAATAAGAGACCATTGTCTGGGCAGCTTTAATAATTCTCTTAGTTTTTGTCCTAGCCCCCATGGCGGTTGTCTTCCAAGTTAGGAAGAGCACTCCTTGTGAAACATTCAGCCAGTTGTGTTAATTAAACAACACTGATTTCAAACAAGGTTAATCTTTATCTCATACTGCTAAAAGTAGTGGTAAAATCAGAAGGTAATGCAAGTTATTTGGGGTATTTTTGCCTAGATGACACAGCGGGAGAGGAGAGGAGGATGGGAATGGACAGTTTGATTTGTTCAAAGGATTAGGTCACACAAAAATAATATTCTCATAATTTACTCCCCCTTATGTTGTCCCAAACTGGTGTGACTTGACAAAAAGCACTTGTAAAGAAAAATATGGGGTTTTCTGTTTAATACAGTTACAGTGGATGGGTACTAAGGCTTTCAAGTTTTAAAAACACTCAAAAGTACCATAAAACATCATAAAATGGTCCTTATGACTTGTGTTATATTACAAATACTTCCGTAGCATACTATAGTTTTCTGTGGGCGAGACTGATATAGCAGGGGTGCACCGGGCACAAAATAACACGGGGTTAGTTGTAAAGCACCTTGTTTAAACATTTCCACACATGCTAATATAACAAACCTTACAGTATTTACTAGTTTCCATATCAACACTATATAGAGAAAAAAAATGGTGCCAAAATGTAAAAATCTTTTGAAGATATCGCTGAACATTTATTTTACCATAGCAAAAGTACATTTCTGGCTGAAGTAAAAAATAAATAAAAAACAATCTTAGTTTTTAGTGTTTATTTAAAATGAGACAAGTCTGCTAATATTTTAATCTCCAATCTGTTCAAATTATTGATCAAATTATTCATTTGAGTCGTTTTTTTAATCCAGTTCATAACCTGTTTGAATAATTTATTCACAAAGTATAACTTACTAAAGGATTAAATCACAGCAAATAATGACTTAAATTTCAGTCTGTTTCTTACATGAAGCTATTATATGAAAGATTTTAAATATAGCACATAGTTGTATTGATCATAGTGCTTTACAATATTGATATAGTAGGAGCGTGAGGTATGAGGTACCAGCGTCACCAAAGTACAACGACAGTCCACCCATGTCCAGGATCTGAGATCTGCCTGTCAGCATGTTAAGGATCCGCAGACAGAGTGAAGAATTCAGACCCATGTTCCTGAGCTTGATGACAAGCCTGAGGCAAACTATGGTATTGAATGCTGAGCTTAAGTCAATCAACATAACGCTCAGACTTCTCCTTCCTGTGGGAAAGGCTTGTGTGCCGTGCACAGAAAATGGCATCTGCCGTGAGGTTGCACAGTCTCTGTGAAGGTCTGCATGTTCAAGTTCTGAGGTCTGTCACTTAAACCGTGTGAAAAAATTACACAGTTGCCATGACAACACCAGGAAACCGTCTTGAATCATTATGTGTGCGAGTATGCATGTTTGTGTGTGTGTGTGTGTGTGTGTGTGTTTTTCTGTGTCTAGGAGAGATAGAAAGAGTGCAAGGAAGACAAAGAAACAAACAAATTACCTAATTAGCTAATTAATGAGAAACTGTATGTTTGTCATCTGTGAAGAATATGAAGACATTTCAACGATGCAAGATTTAGCTAAATCAAACAGTTGTACTAAACAATTTCAAGCTACATTAGACAAGAACGTAACCATAGAATGATTGAAATGAACAAATTTAAGAATCAACCATTGAAAAGGGCTTCCTGAATGTTGGAGGGGGTGTGTTCTTCTAAAGTCTGTGCTAGTTGTGGCTCGGGTCAGATATTGTATAATGAGCTGTGGAGAGAGTTGATGTGCCTCATCTTAGATGGCATTCAGGCTTTCTTGATTGATGTCTTTGCTCAAAGTAATAATTCATTGCCATTCTCGTTAAAACTATATACTTTGACACACATTCAGACCTGGGATAGTGTAATTATGTCTTTTATTGAACTCTTATAAAGTAGTGGAACGTATGATGGCATCAGATGCATGTGAAGTTTGGTGTTTACACCTGGTCACTGCATGTGTATTCTCTGATCGGACAGCTATCCGATTTGTTAAAATGATTCCATATACATTTTACAACATAAATGTGTGTCTGCAAAACAGATATAAATCTGCTCTTTAATTTCTGTGCTATACACACATTTAAAAGAGTTCAGTTTCATCTGTAATGCATCCCAGGCAACCTCCTGAATTGGTTTTAGCGCATTTATATCCTTCTTGAAAGCATTTCGGAGTGCATTTACACATGGCCTTTTCACAATCGGATAGCTATTCGATCAGAGAAAATGCACGACATTACCAGGTGTAAACAGGCCCTTTGTTAACATTAGTGCATTAGGTATTATATACTAGCCATGATAATTTGTTTATATATTTATTTTACACATGATAATAATTGCATTTTAAATGAAAGTACTGTGAATTAACAAAAGTCGAATGCATTAACTAATGTTAACAAACTAAAACTTATTGCAAAGTGTTACCATTTAGATAAAACCTATGCCAAACAGAGCCTTCTGCGTATAGGGTTATGTTACCAGACAAACTAAATTATAATAGGAACACAACTACTGTCTCATTACTTAAAAATGTAGCGATGATACTTAATTAGTGAGCACTGTGATTCATCAAATATTTTCAACACACAACATACCATGGAGGTAATTTATTGGTACTTTTCTGTAATTTTCATGACTTAATCATTTACAATATTACCAGGATGTTGGATGCTTGTAATTTAATTACCAACAATTTAGCAACTCACAATGTCATCAGTGTGAACTTACAGAACTGCTTCCTAAGTTATGAGAGAACCAGGAAAGTTCTAGTTACATTCTATATTCGTAATAATACAAAAAAGTAACTTCAGCCTCATTGGTCTGAATTTCATTATGGCCAAATGACAATTTACAAGTTCTTTTAGATATGATCTGATGTCCAGAATATATAAAATGTGTAATTAAATGCCAGTCACAACATTTTAAATTCCCTTAAGATAAAATGTTTCTTTTCACAAAGTCTGAAGGTATAGACTATATTTTAGTCATTCTAAAAAAACCTGCAATGGAACATCGTTTAATTAGTGAACAGAGGCTCTGCAAGTGTTTTTTATGTCCTTGATTGCCATTTTCAGCCAAATCAACAGTGCAATTACTACATCTTAGTTATGTCAGATAAATTAACAGCTAGTGTAGCATTTAGAAGGCATCTGCGCTCATCAATGATGTGAAAGGATAGACACCCAGAGTGAAGCTATTTGATGTAGGCGGTCCTCTATTGTGGAATCAAAGGATCAGCAGGTTCCTGATGAGAGAGGAGCAAGTAGTTTGTCACACAAATTGATGTCAACTGGGTGCTTGGTGAACAATTATACTGAACCCTGGGATGTTTCATAAGCCTGGCTATTTACATAGAAGGCTAAAGACAATTTCCATTGCTTGTTGTGATGAGGCATTGCTGCTGTTATGCAAAATATCCCCAAGTTCACCAAACATCATTGTGCTATAGATAATAGAAAAACCATGTTACTCATAATTAAGTGAGCAACCACACTGACTTAAGTGACATTTTTTAATGTTGTTAATAAACAGGCAATGTTATTTTTGCTAAATGAGACTATAAAGTGTAACATCATTTTAGAAAAAAATTGAGCATCAGCATAAATTCAGGCCAATTTTGCAGCTTGCAACAAGAAGACTTCTGACAGACATGTAAAGCAACAAGCCTTTTTTGGGGGGTAACAGTACAATAAGGCCTCATTAGTTAACATATTAGTTAACATTAGTTAACACATTAACTATGAGCAATACATTTGTTGCAGTATTTATTACTCTCATCAAAAACCTTGCTGCTTCCAAACCTGAAACTTGCACTCCTTGAAATTGTATACCAGCCAGGCAAGCTGATTGCCACTTGCCAAAGTGCTCTATTGTTGAATGTGCAATGAGATGGTCAGTGAATAGACTATCTGCAGAGGCTTTTTATCCAATGATACTTACAGTATATCAGTTATGACAGCATATAGGTGAAATGTTGAAATGCCTGGGGCATCTGATTTATAGCATGCAGAGACCGTGTTAACCTCTTCTGTTTAGTGGATGGTGGTCCCAGTTATATGCAGTTGTTTATGGGTTTTTGGTTTTACAAAGAACATAAATCATCATCCAAGTCAAATTTTGTTCACAGTCCTCTGTTGTATTAGGGATTTATGTAGCCCGCCATGTATGTGAACTATTTAGGCTGCTGCAGTGGCTCTGTAGTGAGAGCACTTTAAAAGATGTGCTTGAAAACATGTCTTTTTTAATGGGCCTGGACAGTTCTTTGTGTCCCAGTTGGGCTGCTGAGCTTTCCACTGGCTGCTCTTTATCAAATTCATGTGTCTCCCACTTTACTGTACATCAGCCAAGTTTTCGGTTCATAAACCAGAGTGTGACAGCCTAAAGATCTGCTCATTGTCTGGCAGGACAAGGAGTACCATTTTATATAATGCACTGAACACAAAAGTCTGTTGTTGAATTTTTTGGTGAGCTTTTTATTATATCAAATAGATGAATTCAAAATAATTATTTAAAAAAATATTGTTTCACGTGATATAAATATTTTAAATAAATGTTTTACATGTTTTATATTCACTAATTTATCTGTGTCAGAAGCAGTGGCGGCTGCTGATCTTTTAAAGAGGGGAAGCTCATTTTCGGCCTAAATCATAAAAATTGTCCATTTATTTATATGTAAATTCTGCCCTACGTTCCTTTTCAAGAAAATGCTCTGTAACCCTGTCGTACCAACTAGGCGTCTTTTCCAGTGACTTGACCAGTGTCCTCTCAATGGCCAGCAGAGCTAGGCTGCTTAAACGGCCTTGGCCCATTGTGTTACGGGTGTAGGACTTGAGCCGCTTTAAACAGGAGAAGCTCCTTTCTACACCTGCAGATGTAGCTCCAATTGTTGCCACTAATGAGAACAGTTTGTAAAGCTGAGGCATTGCACTGTCCAACTCCATGTCTTTAAGGAACACCAAGTAATCACACAGCTTTCCCCTGTTACTCTGCAAGTCCTGATCTGAATACAGGACTTGAAGTTCAGACCTCAGTCTCCCTGAATCAAAGTGATGGCCATAACTTTTCAGGACACTTTGGAAGGCCTCCTCTGGAAATGCTTGTCTCATGTCATCAAATTTCCCTGGATTGACTAATTCTAAGAAAAGCATACTTTCCAAATTTGAAAAACGTTGAGGAATCTGCTCCAAGATGTTATCAAGGATGGCCATGTACAGATTTCTGTAGCGCTCTTGGGGATCCTGCAATTGGGTCAGACGGCGCTTTCTCATGGGCTCATCTCTTGGGTCTGATGTGAGATCTGCTGCTTTGGCATAAACAGCTTGGAAAGCCCCCTCTGACCTCTTCTCTTTGACAAATGCAAGAAGAGACTCAATTCTTTTCTTGCAGTAAAGAACATCCATCGCTCTCTGCTGGACAATATCAAAGACCACATCAGTCTCAGAGAAGATTTGTTCATATGTGTACAACATGAACACAAACTCAAAATCCTCCAGTTTCCTCACGAAGCCTTTGGCACAATCCAGTGTATCATCATCATTGTCGTATCTGCAATGATGTTATCAAATGTCTGCAGGAGGCCATCATTATTGTTTGCCACAGTGCTCACTATCCGTGATGTGAAATTCCATCGAGTAGGAGCGTTTCTGGGCAACCTTGAGCAGCCTGCAGACTCCAGAAAAGACGTCCTCTTTGTGGATTTTGAGAAAAATGTGGCAAACCCAGAGAGTGATGCAAAAAAAATTCTGCACTCAGGCAAGCATTTGGCCCCCTGTGACAGCACCAGATTCAGTCTGTGTGCATAGCAATGCACAAACATTGCACTGGGGGCTATTGCTTTCACTTTGGCCTGCAGACCATTGAGAGCCGAAGCCATGACAGCAGCCCCATCATAGGTCTGTGCCACAAGCTTATCCTTAAAATTGTAGCCCTGCATGTTCTCATTTAAAACATCAAAAACGGACTGAGCATCTCGCCCCCCAGAAACATCAAAAAATCCAATGAAGCGCTCCTGAATTTTACCTGCACTATCCACATAGCGAACAATGACAGAGAGTTGGGCACGGCAGGATATATCAGTGGTTTCATCCACCTGCCATCCAAAAAAGGGAGCATCCTGAATTTCATCTCTGATCTGATCAGAAATGGTGGCTGCAAGAGCAGAGATCAAGTCATTTTGAATAGTGTGTGACATACCAGAAAACACAGTTGAGGACTCGAATTGTGTGGACAGGACAGAGTCATATTTAGCTAATGTTTCTGTGAACTCTCTGTAATTCCCCTTGTTGGATGATTCACTACTCTCATCATGTCCCCTAAATGACAGCTCCTGCCGGCCAAGCAAGGATGTCACATCAATAAGGCGGTTTAGGAAGGCCCTGTTTTGTTTAACAGTTTCATTATGTTTAGCCACTTGAATGCGAGCACCTTCATTGATTGCATGCTCAACCCTGATCCTGCCCATGCAACTTAATCTTGCACATGCACTCACATGTTCATTGCTATTTTCATGCCTTTTATATGCCCTGTCAAAGTTTGACAGATCTCCAAACCCCAATTTTGACCAAACAACACATCCATGAGATGGTTTCATCAAGAGACATGGCCAGCAGTACATTTTCTTTTTCACAGCACTTCCAGTCAGCCAGCTAACTTTGTCATACCAGGAGAGCTGAAAAGACCTGTTACTTTTCCCTATCTTTTGCACTAAATCAATCTTAGGTGTTGATCTGCCCTGCTGTTTAATTCTAAGTTTCTCCTCGTAAGGAAGACTTTCTAATGGCTTTGCCAAAATTAGGTCGACAATATTAGCACTGTCTGCCATCGTGTGCAGTTTGCTAGCTGGCTAGTTCAGACTATATGAATTAATGAACAAACGATCTAATATATATATATATATATTTAACTCAACGGGAGGAAATGTGGGAATTATGTTAAACTGAAACAATGAATGTGGTGTGAAATTGTGTGAAATATACGATGAAGGTTGCAGCAGTTTGTCTTTCGACTACACATGCAAAATCCGCGATGGGACTGAGTTGGAAATGTAGACACAGAGTGATACGCGTCATAATCTGAAGACCACGCCCACGCCCACACCAACCGTCTCTTTGCATTGCGAGAAGCTGCCGCCTCCTTGTCATTTATTTATAACAAAAATAAAAAAAAACATGTCTAAAAGCTGATATGTGACAATGTGTATAGCAAACAAGCTAAAAAAAAACAATAAATACGTTTTTATAAGCTGTCGACCCCAAAAAACGAGCGTTTTAGGACATAAAAGTGGATTAAAAAGAGATGACAGACCCTCCAATCATCACGCAGACGCTCGGAGTCCGGGCCAGCCCACTCCTCCATTCATCCCAGAGACGCTGAGCGTCCGTGGGCAGGACATAATCGCAGCATTATCCAATGACCGTCTTGTTTCTAAGCACTGAAAAAAACTGTTTAAAGCAGCCCCATTGAAGTCAATGGACGCTGGGCTTCAACAGAATAATGCACTGTACGCTACGGGAATGAATGAGAAGGAAATCGAGTCAGCCGACCTAAGTAGCTGATTCTGAACGAAATTGTTTTCGTTCGAGATGAACGTGTTTAACGCATTTTTAGTCAATAAAATGTTAACATAATAGTACATATATTTGACCATTCATTTTTTGACAATTATAGGGGAAGCTGAGCTTCCCTTGCAGTCTTAAAGAAATCTCGTCTGGTCAGAAGTGACTTTACTTGAGTTTCCATAGGAGCCAGTTTCAAGTTGGCAAGTTATCAAAAATTGGTATTATAAGATTTATCAAACACAACATATTCACACATTACTTAAAATAGACTTTCTATTAAGTATTTTGCCTCCATCATATTTGTTCTTTTTAATTACAGTGGTTTCAGGCACACAAAAAACACATAAATGGCAATGTGCTAATAGTCCATTAGCAAGATGTCCCTTGTTCAAAGTCTTAAACGTCTCTTTTTTTATCCACAATTCAGTTTAATTGAATTCCAAGAGGGGTGAGCTGTGCCAAAAGAAGACAATGGCTTGATAGTTTTACACATATAAATAACAAATGGCTCAAGGCAGATTTTCTCTGAAGCCAAAAGTGAAAATTTATGGCTAAACAACACTGATCCATCACCAGAACTAATTATAGTCTCATGTGACTGAAAAATATGTGTGGCATGAAAAGCTCAGTAGCTTTGAGATACTTTGGCAATAACTGCTGTCAGGTCATCTATGGCTACAGATTATATATTTTTTTGACTGAATGGTTACTGTTTGTGATTAAATGCTATTGCATACGACAAGGAAATACAAAACAATACAAAATGCAGTTAATAAAACGGATCGAGTTTTGGTGTGAACTTCCCTTTTCTCACATAGTTAGAATGATTATTAAAATGTTATAATGTGTCGCTAGAGTTACCTTGGTGTGAACGGGCCTTGAAAAATGAGATTTACAGTTTTTTTTAATGCATGGTAATAACTTTGCATACGTGTATTGACGTGCCTAATATTAATTAGTTTTAGAATTTGTTTTCAAAGATGTTTTTGTTTACTTAGTGTGATTTTGGAACTGATGTTGTTTCCAAATGGGTCCTGAAATGAAGCCAGTTGGAGCACCATTGGGAAGCGATGGAAAATGTAAAACTGCTATATTTAGATCCAGTGGAACTTCTTATTTTGGCATTAGTCTCCACCAAACCCTTTCATTAGGCTCTGTAGACCTGTGCGCTGATTGATAGATACTTGCTTGAAGTCTCCTGTTCTCAAAAGTTAAATGACATGTCCAACCAAGCAAATGACTTAAACAGTGATAATTGTCAGTCTACTACAGTTTAGGTGTTTTATTTCTATAAATGAGGCACCAATAATATGTGTGTGTGTGTGTGTGTGTGTGTGTGTGTGTATATATATAATATATATATATATATATACACTATATAATGTATATAATGTGTGTGTATATTTGTGCTGTCAAACAATTATATATATACATACACATGCATGTATATATTCAGAAAAATAGGTTGTTTATATAGTATATTAATTATATGTATTTATAATATAAAATCTATGAATATAAATATAGACATGCAAATACATGTAAATATTTTCAAAATATACACATGTATGTGTGTGTATTTATGTTTATATAATAAATATACACAGAAAACACTTATATTATGCAAAAACAACTTTTATTTTGGATGCGATTAATCGTTTGACTGTACTTGAGACTGTAAACATAAAAGCCAAGTTTTGTGGCCTTAGATCAGGGATAGGCAACTTCCCTGGAGTGCCGATATTCTGCAGAGATTAGCTCCAGGTGTGTTTGATTAGGGTTGGAGCTAAACTCTGCAGGAGCGGCACTCCAGGACCGATGTTTCCTACCCCTGCTTTAGACAACCTAATCTAATATTTAGAAATGCTATTATTCATAATATTCTCTAACGGGATGTATAATCTGCTTAATAATCAATATGGCTGAAGCATAGTCAGGATGATGGATAGTTTGAATGCAAATATCAACTATGCCAAGTACAGAAGAAACAATGCCTCTTTGATCTGGGCATCATGCCAGACAGTGTAAAATGACTAAAACTGAGTCATCAGCAAATCATTTATGGAAGAGGGATACTGTATTCCTATTAAAGTCTGTTGTAAAATTTAGTTGGAAACTTGCAACTTATCATCATAAAACACCAGCCTGTGTAAGCTGCCAACATCCTATTACAGGAATGACACTGATTCAACCCAGTGAAGAATGATGGACGTTTACTGTAGTGACCCAAATCCATGTCATTGATTAAATCCTGAGAGGTTTTATCTGATGTTTTTTTACGGGACTGGTGATGGACGGGAAGCAAATATTACTATCTGGTCACATGATACTGAAGCCACTGTTCTAATAAGCTTGAATTGCTTAGGCAGGTTTATTTATATTGCTCATCTGACCTCTTGATGTTATTGACTTTCTGCCTTGGTCAGTCAAAATGACATTTATTTGAATAGTGAATGCACAATACTGCTTATAACAATTTATTTAATCAGCGCTGACCTATTTATTTAATAAACCTTTTAGGATATTTGTTAGCGATACAAGCATATGTTCAATTTAAAAGAGCAGAAAATGACTACTTTCTGTCTGACTGGGAACATGGGTTTTGGCCTGTTGCCCTGTCTCTCAGCTCTGCATGAAAAATCAATATAAACCGTATAAAACCAATATAAAAGTGTGGATAACATTGATCAGATGTAAATATCCCAATATCCCTTACATGTATAAGATTTCGAGATTTTATTGCAGCGTATAGAGTGACATGGCATTCAACTCAGCTCAAACTCATCCTGTTTATAAGTATACTTAGAAGAGAATTCTTGTAAATAATATATTTCCAGGGACAAAGAGAACCCAAAGGACTTATGTATGCCTCAAGTAATTCACTGTCTTAACTTGTGTGTAAATTTACATCTGGGTTTCCTTTTGCTTTGCAGACCTGTTATCAGTTACCCGTGATGTTGCAAATCTGCTTGACTTTCTTCTATTTTCAATATAGCCTAATCAAAATGAACGTGGCTGTCAAGTTCCAAAATGACAAAAAATACTAATAAAAAAATTAAGGTGGTTCATATGACTCATGCACCCTATTTCAAGTTTTCTGAAGTAGTATGAGTCAGTGACAATCTTACTCTCTTTGCATATTCAAGAGAGTTCATTAGTAAAAAAGAAACATTCTTTTGAATTGGATCTTTTAAATTAACTGTTTGATGTTGTTCACAAATCTTGTCTGAATAATGTGGTTCTTGGGTTCAACTGACTGGTTGCAATGCAGTTTTTGGGTGAAATAATCCTTTTGAACAAATAATGAACAAATCTCCTGTTTTGTAATCAGGAGTTTAGTTCTCTCGCACTGTCTGAGCCACTTGAGCTTTTACTGACATCCACTAGAGAATATCTTATTTCTCTTTTCATATAATACTGACCTTTTCTCACTTTGACTGAAAACATGTTATCAGGCTTTTATACAGATTTTGACATTTAGCAGATGCTTTTTATGCAAAGAGCCTCACAGTTCACTTAGTAAAGGGCTGGTCCTCCAGGAGCAGCCTGAGGTTAAGTAGCTTGCTCAAGGGAACTGCGGTGACAGTTCATGAATCAGCCTTTCTGGGACCCAGAGCTTTAATCACTAGGCAACTATCACCATTGTATGCTCATAGAAGTAATTTGGCTCTCTTTTTTCTCAAAATCAATGTCAAAGTGACACTGTCCGTTGGCTGTATGGCTAGGACAGAGCTAATACGCTTTGAACGTACAAGGTTTTGAAGATAAGTGAAATATAAAAGCAGTGACGAATTACACTATGGGGCTGTGCAGATGTCTAAGAACTTTGACACATCATATCTGACAAAATTGTTACAATAGCAATTTGAGTCAATTATAAAAAATCCTTTCATTTTAAATTGAACAATATATTTTTTAAATTAGTAATCAATGTAATTTAATTGATTTTTAATTGCAGTATGCAGAATTGCTTCTGTACAATATAAAAGTTAATAAATAACATTTACTGCACTTAATTAACTTTTTTCTAATTGCACACTTCATCTGTCACTGCTATTTTATCAATTAGATTAATAAGTAAATAGCAAAACAGACACTATGAAGTCTCATTTCACCTAATTATGAACTTTTTGTAATTTAAATTATTTAAGAATACAGATTCTTTAGAATGGTGACTGAATCAGAGAATAAGGGGTTAATTAGCTTTTTTTAGCTTCTAATTGCACACTTCTACTGTCTTTGATATTTTACTAAATTGGGTTTAAGTAAATAGCACAAGGGATACTATGAAGTGTCATTTCATTTCACCTAAATGTGAAATGTGAGACTTAAATGTATATTCTTTAAAATAATAAATTCAGGGATAAAGAATGGCAGAATGATGACTGAAGCAGAGAATGTGGGTTGGACACACGGTTGCTCTGATTTAAACCATTGGCAGTTCAGGTGGTTTAACAAAGCCAAGCCTTCTGTGGAATGGACCTGCTTTGTGAAAGCTGCTGGCAGGTAGACCGATATTTAACATTTAAATCTCTAGGATCAAGGACAAACTAGAAAAAATAAGTTTAAAGGTGCTTGTAGGTCATCAGAAAGTCTAACATTATTCAGGAAAGTCTAACATTATTAATTAGGTCATCTAGATACGGTTATAAAAATACTTTTAAAATCTGAAATGTACAAATAAACTTTGCTTTTAAAAATGTCAGTGTATCAGGAGAACGATGGGTTGTCAGTTTGGTCACAGGTTCTTGAGAACTCTTCAAGTGAGGGCAGCGCTATGTTTACTCTCATCCTAAAAGGTCATGTTTGAATCTCACATGGGTTCTGTGACCCGATGGAGGACAGACTTCAGGAAAGATAGAATGTAACGGAAGCGTAGTTTGCAGTTATATTTCATTGGATGTCTCATGAGAATCCAGTTTTCTTCCAGGTGATTTCTTGTTGAGTGAGGTTCCTAAAACAGTTAACAGTATTATTGTGAAATATCATTATAATTTAAAACTATTTTCTATGTTAAATATTCTAAAATGTAATTTATTCCTGTGATGGCTGAATTCTTAGCATCCATTACTCCAGTCTTCAGTGTCACATGAACATTTAGAAAATATTCTAAAATACTGATTTTATGTTCAAGAGACATTCCTTATTATTATCAATGTTAAAAACAATGTTTATCTTTGTGGAAACAGTGATACATATGCAAATATGTAACATCAACTAATACATCTCTTTGAATCGACCAGTGTTTCATTGCTTGATTGCACAACAAATATAACTGACTTTGTGAAGTTTTCACCCTAAAATAACTGCTCCTGAAGTTATGAAGTCCAAGGAGCTGAGAAGCTGTCAAGTTGAAGTTGTTGAGGTGAGAAAGGCTACGGAGGGTTATAAGGGCTAAAAGCTATGAGCATTCCTAGCAACATGAAGTCCATTGAAACAAAACTGAAAATTTGTGGCACAACCCAATCGCTGTTAAGATCAGACCTTCCAGCCAAATTGAGCAACAGGACAAGGAGGGCAATTATCAGAAAAGGGTCCAAGAGGCCAGCTATACAACACTGAAATGGAAACTATCCAGACGTCAAAAAATCTCTTTGGCACTTTACAGATTAAGCCTCTTTGGGAGAGTAGCTTGAGAAAGGGTCGTGCCTAGAGTTTTCTAGAAAACATCTGAAAAAACGTTAAGCCCTCTGAAAGAAAATTGTTATATATCAAGAATCAAAATCCAGGGGGAGTATATCTTTTCAGAGGGTATATTTGGGACAATGCAAAATGTTGGAACACAGGATAGTCGTCCTTTTAACAAGTCTCCTTACATGCCATCTGCCTCATTAACCTTGCTATGCTCGATTGCAAAATTGGCCAGCCTTAAAAATCTATAGGTTGGACTGAAGGGGAAAGAAAGTGGAATATTTGAGAGCTTTGCAGCCGAACTGACAGCTACCATTTAGGAAATGGAGTAACTGCTCGACCCTTTGTCCTGAACTTCTTAATTACAGTAATCATGTGTAATTAGACAATGGTGTCTTAAATATTCATGCAGCGTTTAACTTTGACATCATCCTGGTATCTTAATGCTTTTAATCACTGGTGTACGTTCAAAGGATGTGGAGTAATTTGTTATATTTTGATTCGAGAGCAGTGTATAAACTCCTTGAGCCTTGATTGCATGATGCAGAAATCGTTAGCAGAACAGATGTTTCCGCATTTGGAAGCTCTGAAGGCACTGAACATTTATTTTTTGGACCTGGAACCTGGACGTTTAATTTGCAGTTCAAATTTCTAGAATAGTGTTTTTAGAATAAAGGGTTTTTAATTTTTACAGTACACATATGCGGTACACACTACTATGCTGTTGTATTCATCAAAGAATGGTAAAAAAATATTCCCACAAAAATATTAGGATAAGCATCACAGTTTTCAGTGTGATGATAATAAGAAATGTTTCTTGAGCACCAAACCAGAATATTAGATTATAGATATGATTTTTGAAAGATCATGTGACACTGAATACTGAAAACTAGTGGCTACTTAGAATTCAGCTTTAATATTAAATATTTTAATATAGAAAACATTTTAAATTATAATAATATTACTGTTTTTACTTTAATTTTAAATAAATAAATGCAGCCATGGTGAGCATAAAAGACCTTACAAAACATAAAAAAAATCTATAATATATGCTAAAAAATATGAAATTCCAGAAGCAAACAATTGCAAGAAAATGCTTCTGATTTTTAAGACAACAAGCTGAACAACTATTTTGAAATAGTATATTTATTTGAGAGGATGATACTATTTCAATTTCAGTAACCACAACAGGATTGGGGTCTGTTGTTGTTGACTGGACAGGCTGACTTCATTGAGCTAATTCATCTCTTTGATCACTGATCTGTGTGACCAGATGCTCAGGTTACGGGAACAAGAGCGGAACCCTTGAGAGATCAAAGACAAACAATTCCTACCTCATCTGAAGCTGTAAGCACAGAATTAAGTGGGCGGATTAACTCATCCTCAGTTGTACGCCAGGCTGTCCCACAGAGAGTGATGTTGATGTTTGACTGCCGGGGTGAGTGTTTTACCATCCGTGTAATGTAAACAACAAAGAATTGTTCAAGAAAATGCAGAAGAAAATTAAATCATGAAACTTTCAGTAATATTGCAGTTCTAAACAAATATCTCTGTATTTTGATTTGAGATGACAACAGGGTATGATTTATCACTGGAGAAACTGATATTATAGATTAAGATTATGGACTCATATTTTGTCCAGAATCAATGGTTTAAAGTTAAAATGCCTTAACGATGGATTTGTTTCTTATAAACACACAGCTTTTATCATAAATCTTATCTTGTTGGCACTGATTCACTGCAGAATGATCCATTGATAAGCAAGTGATCAAATACCAAATTCTCCAAATCGCCTCATCTACATCTTGCATTGCCTCTCGGCGTGAGTACAATTTCAGTAAATTTTAATTTATGAGTGAAATTCATTTAATAAATTATATCATTATGCCGTTCTTATTCTGATTGGTCAGTTGCAGCATTTAGTGCTAAATAATGTTTTCTAATGACCGCTAAACTGTATATTTGACCACTGTCCATGACAAAATAATGTAAAATGTAAAAATAAATAAAGTTGTAAAAGGCAATTGGTCTGAGCTATTTTTACCTGATCGAACCTTAAAGATAGCAAAATACTTTATTTTTGTTAAATAATGTTAATGATATTAAATCATATTTTTGACTTGAATAAATGTGAATGAATGAATAGTCCTACTAGATCTCACAGTGAGGCACATTTTTAGGTATCTTGACAATTTTGTTTTGTTTGTTTGTTTTTACTGGGTACTTTTATATCTCTTTATCACAACGCCATCTGTGAAAATGAATTTGATATCTTGGGAAAAACAAGACACCAATAAGTGACACACACAGCTGCATGAGAGCAAACTTAAAATAGAGGGAAATGTATCATTCTTGCTAATTATGTGAGCTATATAGACCATAGAAAAAACAACAACTTGGATTGCAGATAAACAGTAATGCAAAAATGACTAATGCAATATTATTGCAGTATTTCATTCTTATTTGTAGCATTTAAGCTCATTTTTCCACATATTATGTTATTTGTTAGGCAGCCATGAAATTAGTATGATCATTTATAGTTAGCAAGTTGTTATCACAAAATAAACCCATTCAGAGTGGTACAATCGCGGTAATGATATATGATTATGACCGCTCACTGTACATAAACATTAGCCCAGTTAGAAGCAGCTATCAAGATCTTTGCATAGCCGCTCTCTTTTCTTGAATCTGTTTCAGTTTTACAGGGGAAATTAGTGAACATATGTTCTTCCTCTCTGCTGACTTAGCAGGGTGACCCATGATATCTGCAGCTCAGTTTTGTGCGCTCTGTATTATCTTTGCAAAGAGAACATATTTGTTGTCACCCAGCATTTGCCGACCAGAGGTGGCATCTTCACTATTATGACATTTTGGTAGCTGTGATTTGTCTGGACAATTCTCCTTCATGGCTCGCTAGTTTGATAGATATGTGTCTGAGAGTGAAACAGTTTGATATGGTAAACCATATCAAGAGATTGGATGCTAATGTGTCAGACACCGAGTATCTTTCTCTGCAAGACTCATTGAGCTGAGGAACATGCGCCATGTCCTGGCATTCCTACATAGCTCTCAACTTATGCCCAGTATGAGAGGAATTAGTTAATGGCGCCGCCCCCTAACTGTGAAAGCCATCTGTTCTGAAACAAGTTGTCAAGGGGAGAAAGTGAATTTGTGAGGGCTGTAATTTTATATACTTCTTTCAATCTCTTACTTACCAGTCCAAAGTGGCTCTATCAGTTACATTTACATTTATGCATTTAGCAGACGCTTTTTCCAAAGTGACTTACAGAGCATTCAGGCTATACATTTGTCAGTATGTGTGTTCCCTGGGAGTTACATACAGCTCCCAGTATGGTGTGGACTTCATACTGTGCACTTTGGAAAATGTAAGTGAACTTATGATTCACAACAGGATATTTTTATGAGACGTAGATGACCACACCAACCAAAAGACAATCTTGACGACAATGTTGTTTGCCTTTCTCCAGTCCGCATCTGTCGTCCCTGGCTTTTATATACCTCGCTTCTCCCTTGATGATAAAATAATGGGGCAATTTTCCACATCAGAGCATGATTTCCGTGCCCAGTTGTCATGTCTCAGGCTGCTACTGTAAGAAGGAAAGATCAGACATACAGGCAAAGCCACAAAAGGTTCCTTGCAGTTTCGATGCAAGAGAGTCTAACATAATAGTTGTATTTACGTTTTTTTCAATTGTACAAGGTGAAACAGGTGGAAATAAAATGACAATTATATCATTGCTTATTCACTTCTTTAATTTCATTTCAAAGCTGTATGGATTTATTTATTTTGTGGAGCCCACAATAGAAGACATTTTGAATATAGCATATATACATTGGTATGGGTCAAAATTATACATTTGTATTTTATGCTAACAATCATTGGGATATTAAGTAAAGATCATGTTTCATGAAAATATTTAGTACATTTCCTACTTTAAATATAAAAACTAAATTTTTGATTAGTAAAATGCATTGCTGAGAACTTCATTTGGACGATTTTAAAGGCACATTTTTTAGTATCTAGATTTGTTCTGCTCCCTCAGATTCCAGATTTTCAAATAGTTGTATCTCAGTCAAATATTGTCCCAGCAAACCATACATCAATGGAAAGCTTATTTATTCAGCTTTCAGATGATGTATAAAATAGATCCATGTATGACTGGATTTGCAGTCCAGGGTCACACATATATAAGTATATATATATATATAAGTGTAGCTATCTATCTATCTATCTGTCTGTCTGTCTGTCTGTCTGTCTGTCTGTCTGTCTGTCTGTATATCTGTCTGTCTATCTAGTATTTACTGCATATATATAAATATATATGTGCATTTCAATAAATTAGAATGTCATAGAAAAGTTCATTTATTTCATTAATTAAACTCAAATTGTGAAACTCGTGTTTAAATAAATGCAATGCACACAGACTGAAGTAGTTTAAGTCTTTGGTTCTTTTAATTGTGATGATTTTGGCTCACATTTAACAAAAACCAACAATTTAACAATTGTGAATTGTTGGCCTTCTGGAAAGTATGTTCATTTACTGTATATGTACTCAATACTTGGTAGGGGCTCTTTTTGCTTTAATTACTGCCTCATTTTGGCGTGGCATGGAGGTGATCAGTTTGTGAGTTTGATCAGACTCTATTGGATTCAGGTCTGGTGAGTTTGCTGGCTAGTCAAGCAGACCATGGTCATTTAACCAACTTTTGGTGCTTTTGGCAGTGTGGGCAGGTGCCAAATCCTGCTGGAAAATGAAATCAGCATCTTTAAAAAGCTGGTCAGCAGAAGGAAGCATGAAGTGCTCCAAAATTTCTTGGTAAATGGGTGCAGTGATGTTGGTTTTCAAAAAAAGACGCCTCTGACGACAACTGTAGCAAAATTCCTTGACACGTTTGTGTGTGGTGGCTCTTGATGCCTCGACCCCAGCCTCAGTCCATTCCTTGTAAAGTTCACCCAAATTCTTGAATCGGTTTTGCTTGATAATCCTCATAAGGCTGCGGTTCTCTCTGTTGGTTGTGCATATTTTCCTTCCAGACTTTTTCCTTCTTTTTGTCTTCTGGACAACTGTTAGATCAGCAGTCTTCCCCATGATTGTGTAGCCTAGTGAACCAAACTGAGAGACCGTTTTGAAGGCTCAGGAAACCTTTGCAGGTGTATTGAGTTGATTAGCTGATTGGCACCATAATCTTATTTGTTGAGATTGAATTGGTGGGTTTTTGTTAAATGTGAGCCAAAATCACCACAATTAAAAGAACCGAAGACTTAAACTACTTCAGTCTGTGTGCGTTGAATTTATTTAATACACAAGTTTCACAATTTGAGTTGAATTACTGAAATAAATTAACTCTTCCAAGACATTCTAATTTATTGAGATGCACCTCTCTCTCTCTCTCTCTCTCTCTCTCTCTCCTCTCCTCTCTCTCTCTCTCTCTCTCTCTCTCTCTCTCTCTCTCTCTCTCTCTCTATCTCTCTCTCTCTCTATATATATTATAATATATGTATATATATATATATATGTATATATATATACTGTTTGTTAGCTTATTGCTTGTTTATTTTTCTCTGAACTGCTTGCAGCTAAAAAAATACACTATGCTTAATGTGAGAGTATAATAATGATTAAGAGCAAAATGTCTTCCCTCTACTTTAAAAGTGCTGGTCTCACAGTATGAGGTCTGCCTCCTGGAGTGCGGTGGGGTTGGAGGCTTCTCTTGGATTTTTCATGGATATATCTGGAATCATGAAGGCACAGATCACCAGAGGGCAAGACTTGGCTGCCAATGGATGTTATTCACCATGGCTAAGGTTGCACTTTATGACTGCACTGCAGCAGTGTGCACAAAGAACAGATGTTCATCACAGCATCTAAAAGGCATGTGGGAAAACCAATAAAGAATTTCAAAGGATCCACTCTGCAGGGGTCTATGAACAAACAGACTGGTGTTGGAAAGAACGAAGGAGCAAGGAAAATTGCCAGCCGATCATAGTTATCTAGATTGTTACTGTTATCAACGTGCTGCATCAAGATGAGACCAACCTACACCTTACTGCTGTGATTCAAATCATAAAATTGACTTTGCATGACCTCAGGTAGTGGTGGAGCAGTTTTAATGAGATAGATTTCAACCAAGTACACTGATTTTATTTGAATTGATTAGTGACAAAAGCTTTTCTGAGTACAAACCTTTAGCACTTTTCTTTTTGTAAAATGTTATGAAGTATATGTTGGATTAACAATTAAAGCTTATATAAAACAAAGCCTCAAATGGCCCACCCACAGACCACCCAGAGCCTATTCACTGAGCATCTAATGCATATTGATTTTTACAGATTTACATTTTAATTACACTAATTTCAAAATGAATAGCACAAAGGGTTTTGTTTCAGTTCAGTTTAACTGTTTATATAATTTTCTACTATATACAACCCTGCACCATTTTATTAATAATAATGCTCTAGAATTCTTTACATTTTTCCATTACTTTAACTCATTAAAATAATTTAACATGTTTCAACTTCATTTAAGTTATACAAAGTTATACTTTTTTCCAGTTTTGAGCTGGTAACTACTTAACTACACTGTTAAACAAATCCATAAATAGGCCACAGTGTATTAATATGAAAGTGTATTTATAATTTTTTTACAGGTATTTTACTTGTATTTTCAGTGCATTGTGCATTAGGGTTAATGGGAAATGTCTCAAAAAGTACCAATGTCAGGCTATGTGAGACTAATTCACTAGTCCCTGAACCCTATTAAAACACACTTGAAAATATGCTTCTACTAAAAATAATATTTTGTCATAAATTTGTAAGACAGATGCTTTTTTTTCTTAGCTTTTAAGACACTTTTACAATTACATACACTGAAATAGTCACCTGTTGGTACTTACATTACACTTTCTCATTTGCCTTATTTTACAGCATTAACTCAATTATAGGGGCTACTCTCCCTGTGAAGCCTCAGGCACTCTATTGGTTTAAATCTGAGCACAATAGTAAGACCTGGATAATAATTTATTGCAGTCCAATAAGGAATGATTTCTCATAACTCCTCAGCAGAGCAGATGTCATCTGTATTTAGTGGTAATATTTCAGCTCTTCTGTGTTTTTCTATAAATCCTGTGCCTGGGAAGTACACATTTTGTAAATGATCTATGGTCTTTTAGGAATTCAAATATTGCAACATATTGCTAAAGTTATTTTTGATATAATATCAGGCAGCCTTCTGGAATTATTTTGATTGGTCAATTGTGGCATTATTATCATTGTACATGGCAATAGCTGAGATTGAAAGCTAGTTTTATTTATCTCAAATCACCACAGACTTCACTGCAAATAACAAATGCAATGACACTATGTCAGCTATCGATCTGATTAATTATTCCCTCTTTAAGCATTTTAATATTACTGTATTGTTCCTGTGTTTATCTTGTTGCTGGGATTTGCACATTGTAGTGGAGTGTGTCCTCATATTTATTTATTTGATAAGTGAACTTTCACTTAATAAAATACTAGCCTACAAGACTGCTAATGCATAATGATATCTAATAAAATGTCTTATTATATTGGTTGTATTTCTCATTAGTTAAATCCAACTAAAAAAATGGGGCTTTATTTATAGCTTTTCCCCCAGCAAACATGAATGGTTTATGAAACTGTCTGACCTGATTTCCTATGTGAAATGGAATATGACGACAGGAATAGTACCCCAAATGGCCTTAAACTTCATCATGATAAAGTGTGTCTGCCTTTAAATCCACCCCAGTTGAGCCTCTCTCCATTTGCCCTTTAATAGCACAGGAAAATAAGGAACTGTGGGTACGAGTTAGACCCCATAACCAAGATGAATGAATGAACTGCCATTTACCACTGCCAAGGCTTGAAGTTCTCATATTCCACATCAATTAAGCACAGTGGGGTGAAAAAGCAGAGAAAGAGTGGAAAACATTGCTACAGAGAAGGGCCTTAATTCAAGAATTGCATTTAATAAACAAATTGAAGAACATTACAATTGCAATTGTACACAAAAGCAGATTTGAAAGAATTTGTACATACATATATATATATTGCTCTGTGACGGATGGTGTTATGCAAACTTCCTGTAACAGATCCCAATAAGAATAAAAGCTCTTGTACAGTATGTGATCAGTATGGTAGTGGACACTTTGGAGGAGAAAGCGGTAATGAGTGAGATCACAGGTGACCCTAATTCAATAGGGCTGCTGAATAATCAGCTGCTGATGCTCTTCGATAATGGAAACGCATGTTCTTGTGCCCTTGGCGCCAACTGAAGCCCTGAGCAGAATACCACACCAGAAAATGGGCTTGATCCCATTTTTAGCTGAAGCACAGTGTAGGTCTTATGATGGGATGCTTCTTCCACGGCTTTTGTGGTCAGTCCCTTAGGTTAACACTCACTACCTACTGTTTTTCTACACATATTTTACTTGTTTTGCGCAAAATAAGGCAATTCAGTCTTCCTCATAATACTCAGCTATAATGCAGGGCAATGAATACACTGACCAATAATGCACTGGCATTAAGTCAAGTCAAGTCAAGTCAAGTCAAGTCGAGCTTCATTGTCATTCCACTACATGTGGGTACATACAGTGGAACGAAACGTCGTGCCTCACAGTGCTACATAAATACTAACATGCAACAATGAAGTAAAAAACCTTTACACAACTAACCTATAAATATACTGTATATAAATGTTAACCTATTCATAGACTAAAAAATACAAACTGTACGAATGCTTCAAATGAATACTGTACATGTGCAGAGCGAAACATTGCAAGTCAAGCATCTTGCTGGTGAACAGTGTAAGGTGATTTGTAGTACATGAGCATGTAATCATACATATACTATTGAGTCTTTTTGTGGGATTATGTACATGTTATATGGTAACGTGTGAAAAGTGTCTAGTGCGAATAGACACTTAATGTGGTGGACTTGTGCATTTACACTGTTGACATAATGTTCCTCGAGCGGTACCATGAGGCGGCATTAACTGGGTTTTATGTATTTGGGTCATGTTTGAGTTCCCCTAATTCCTTATAAATTACTATGACTCTCTCTCTAGATAACATGATAAATGCGATCCCTCTGCAGGTGTATACCTTCAGGGATAAAGGCATGCTAGAGTGGTATTTGTCTTTTAACAAAATGCTTGGTGTAACAGCTCCGTTTTTTTGTGGCTTAGTGGTTAAAATGTGGTGCTGGCAAGATACAGGTTTAAACCTTAGAGCTTGAATTGCTACCATTGTGCCCTTGGGCTGCTTAAATCCCGAATATGGGCTCATTGATAATGACATCAACAATGATATCTGTACTAGTATTACCCATCTATTTTTTTTTATGTGATTTGCTTTTATTACAAAGTGTCTGATAAACGAAGAAAAGAGAGAGAAAAAAAGGATCGTCAACAAACCATGAACCTTATATTGTAGTGCTTTCATGCATAAATAAATGACAAATTCATATCAGACAGGTTTTTAACATCATCCGTGTTGAGAGGGGGTGACATGCTTCACAACTGACCTGTCGAATGTACGTCCTCCAAATGCAGAATGAAATGATTACATCCCTAATGGCACTACTTCAAAAAGCATGACTGCGATAGTGAGAAATCCCAGCAGGAATGTTGTTAAACTTTTAGGAGCAACAACAGAGTTTTTAGGTAGGAGGAGGTGGCAGTAATGACAATGACTGCAGCTCTCAATGGATTCACATCCCCTTGGATTCTAATTTGATTGTATGCAATTACACGTTTAAATGTGTCCCTAATGGAATGATCATGTTTGCCCTTCAGTAGCAACCCTGATGTGGCATATGGCTTTTTTCCTATTTATTGCTAGAGGGGAGACTTTAACCTCAATTTTAATTAATTTTTAAAAGCAAAGTCAGACAATCAGTAATCAGCAAATCAATGTTGTTGTTTTTTTTCAATTTGTATTTTTATAAACTAATGACTTAAATAAAAGAATAGTTCACACCAGAAATGAAAATGTGCTGACCCTTAGGCCATCCAAGATGTAGATGAGTTTGTTTCTTCATCGGAAACAGATTTGGATAAATTTAGCTTTGCACTACTTTCTTATCAAAGGATCCTCTGCAGTGAATGGGTTCTGTAAAAATGAGAGGTCAAACAGATGATAAAAAGATCACAAGTTATCCAAACCACTCCAATCCATTAATTAGCATCATGTGAAGTGAAAATCTGCATGTTTGTGATAAACAAATCCATCATTCAGACCATTTAACTTCAAACCGTTTCTTCCAGCTAAAATATGAGTCATCCATCCATAATATTGCTTTCTCCAGTGAAAAAGTCTTCTCGTCTGAATCAGTAGAGAAAATATGAGTGAGTGAAAGTGAAATGATGTGTGGTCAAGTATGCTGACCCATACTCTAAATTTGTGCTCTGCATTTAACCCGTTCAAGTGCTCACACACAGTAGTGAACACACACCCGTAGCAGCGGGCAACCAATGCTGTGGTGCCTGGGGAGCAGTTGGGGTTTTGGTGCCTTGCTCAAGGGTCTC